>CAUYQU010017323.1:50000-90893 GCA_963574635.1 Cheracebus regulus | reverse complement strand
TGGGGAGAAATGGCAGATATAGGTGAAGGGGAGGAAGGCAACAAATTACACTGCCACGTGTGTACCTATGCAACAATATTGTATGTTCTTCACATGTACCCCAAAACCTAAAATGCAATAAAAAAAAAAAAAAAAAATAGTTGTTTTGAGAAAACTCAATGAAATTCAAGATAACACAGAGAAAGAATTCAGAATCCTATCATATAAATTTAACAAAGAGATTGAATAGTTAAAAAAAACAAGCAGAAATTCTGGAGTTGAAAAATGCAACTGACATACTAAAGAATGCATCAGAGTCTTTTAATAGCAGGATTAATTAAGCAGAAGAAGAAATAGTGAGCTCAAAGACAGGCTATTTGAAAATTCACAGACAGAAGACAAAAGAAAAAATAATTTAAAAAAATGAAGATCTACAACTCTATCTACAAGATTTACCAGGTAGCCTCAGAACGGCAAATCTAAGTTATTAGCCTTAAAGACAAGGTAGAAAAAGAGATAGGAGTAGAATGTTTATTGAAAATGGTAATAACTGAGAAATTCCCAAACCTAAAAGAAAGACATCAAAAGTCAAGTACGAGAAGGTTATATAACATCAAGCAGATTTAACCCAAAGAAGACATTTAATAATTAAATTCTTAAAGATAAGGCTAAAGAAAGAATCCTAAAAGCAAGAGAAAAGAAACAAATAACATACAGTGGAACGTCAATACACCTGGCAGCAGACATTTTAGTGGAAACCTTACAGGCCAGGAGACAAAGGTATGACTTATTTAAAGTGCTAAAGGAAAAAAAAGACCCTACTTTTATCCAGTGAAAATATCCTTCAAATATAAGGAAAAAATAAAGACTTTCCCAGACTAACAAAGTGAGGGATTTCATCAACACCAGACCTATCCTAAAATAAATAAATAAATAAATAAATAAATAAATAACTAAATAAATAAAAATACTAAAGGGAGTTTTTTAATCTGAAAAAGTAAAGACATTAATGAGCAATAAGATATCATCTGAAGGTATGAAACTCACTGTTACAAAGAAAAACACAAAATATTATAACTGCAATTATGGTTCATAAACTACTGATCTCTTGAGTAGAAAGACTAAAATATACTCACCACTTTGGGAGTCTGAGGAGGGTGGATCACGAGGTCAGGAGCTTGAGATGAGCCTGACCAACATGGTGAAACCTCGTCTCTACTAAAAATACAAAACTTAGCTGGGCATGGTGGTGCATACTTGTAATCCTGGCTACTCAGGAGGATGAGGCAGGAAAATCTCTTGAACCTGGGAGGCAGAAGTTGCAGTGAGTGGAGATCATGCCACTGCACTCCAGCCTGCATGAGAGAGTGAGACTCCAACTAAAAAAAAAAAAAAAAAGATTAAAATATGAAAAGATAAAAAATAATAGCTACAACAACTTTTCAAGATGTAGGCAGTACAATAAGATATGAATAGAAACAACAAAAAGTTCAAAAGTAGGTATATGAAGTTAAAGTGTACTGTTTCATTAGTTTTCTCTTTGCTTGTTTGTTTATGCAGTCAGTGTTTAGTTGTTATCCATTTAAAATGATGGGTTATAAGACATTATTTGCAAGGCTTATGGTAACCTAAAAAAATACAACAGATACACAAATGCACATGAAAGCAAGAAATTAAAACATATTCCCAGAGAATACTACCTTCACTAAAAGGAAGACAGGAAGAAAGGAAAGAAAGACGTCCACAAGACAACCAGAAAACAAATAATAAAAAGGTAGGATTAGGTCTTTACTTATAAATAAGAACATTGAATGTAAATGAACTAAACGCTCCATTAAAAAAATACAGAGTGGCTGAATGGATAGAAAAACAAGACCCAATGATCTGTTGCCTATAAAGACTGAAAAAAAAAGGATGAAAAAAAGGACTAAAAACAATGATGGAAAACATATCCCATGCAGTCAAAACCAAAGCAGAGCAGAAGTAGCTATCTTTATCAGACAAAATAGATTTCAAGACAAAAGCTATAAAAAGAGGCCAATAAGGTCATTATATCATGATAAAGGAGTTCAGCAAGTATGTTCCTGAATGACTAGTGGGTCAATGAAAAAATTAAGAAGGAAATTAAAACATTTTTTGAAATAAATGATAATGGATACACAACATACCAAAATTTATATATATATTATATATTTATGATTGTTTTATCCTCTTGCTGAACTGACTCCTTTAACATGACACTGGAGGACCCAGATACATAAAACAAATATTATTAGAGCTAAAGAGACACCCTAATACAATAATAGCTGGAGACTTTAACACCCCACTTTCAGCATTGGACAGATCATCCACACAGAAAATCAGCAAAGAAGCATTAGACTCCAGCTGCACCATAGAACAAGTGGACCTAGTAGATTTCTACAGAACAATTTATTCAATGGCTTCAGGATATAAATTTTTTATTCAGCACATGGATTATTCTCAAAGATACACTATATGTTAGGTCACAGAAAAGTCTTAAAAAATAAAAAAGAAATTATATCAAGTATCTTCTCTGGCCACAATAGAATAAAACTAAAAATTGATATCAAGAGAAATTGTATTAACTATCCAAACACATGGAAATTAAATAGTATGCTCCTAAATGACAGTGGGTCAATAAAAAAATTAAAAAGTAAATTAAAATATTTTTGAAACAAACGATAATGGAAATATACCAAAATTTATGGGATACAGGGAAAGCAGTACTAAGAGGAACATTTATAGCTATACACATCTATATCAAGAAAGCCAAAAAACTTCAAATGAACAACTTAACAATACATCTTAAAACACCACGAAATCAAGAGAGCAAACCAAATTGAAAATTAGTAGAAGAAAAGAAAGAAATAAAGATTAGAGGAAAACTAAATAAAACTGAAATGAAAAATAAAGATCAGAGCAGAAATAAATGAAACTGAAATTTAAAAAAAACAATTCAAAAGATCAATCAAATGAAAAGTTGATTTGGTTAAAAAGATAAATAAAATAGACAAACCTTGAGCCAGACTGTTAAAAAAAAAGAGAGAAGACCCAAATAAAAAAATTCAGAAATGAAAAAGGAGAAATTACAACCAATACCACAGAAATTCAAAGGATCATTAGCAGTTCCTATAAGCAACTATATGCCAATAAGGAAAATCCAGAAGAAACGGATAAATACCTACACATATACTATGGACCAAGATTGAATCATGAGGAAATCTAAAACCTGAACAGACCAAGACAAGTAATGAAATTGAAGCCATAATAAAACATGTAAAGGAAAGCTCACAACCCAATGGCATCACTGCTGAATTTTACCAAACATTTGAAGAACTAATATGAATCCTACTCAAACTATTCTGAAAAATAGAGGAGGAGAGAATACTTTCAAACACATCTACAAGATCAGTATTACCCTGATACCAAAACCAGATAAAAAAAGGAAACTACAGGCCAATATTTCTGATGAATATTGATGCATAAATCCTCAACAAAATATTAGCAAACCAAATTCAACAACAAATTAAAAAGATCACTAATCATCACCAAGTGGGATTGATTCTAGGGATGCAAAGATGGTTCAACATATGTAATCAATCAGTGTGATACTTTATATCAATAAAATGAAGGGCAAAAAAATATATGATCATTTCAATTTATGCTGAAAATGCATTTGACAATATTCAACACCCCCCAAAAACTGGAGGTAGAAGCAACATACGTCAACATAATAAAAGCCATATATGACAGACCCACAGTTGGCATCACACGGAATGGGGAAACACTAAAAGCCTTTTATCTAAGATCTGGAACATGACAAGGATGCTCACTGGCACCACTATTATTCAACATATTACTGGAAAGCCTAGCTAGAGCGATCAGAGACGAGAAAAAAACAAAGGGCATCCAAATGGGAAAGAAAGAAATCAAATTATCCATTTGGTAAAGTTGCAGGTTAAAAAAATCAACGTACAAAAATCAGCAGCATTTCTATATGCCAAAAGTGAAAAATTTGAAAAAGAAGTCAAGAAATTAATCTCATTTACAATAACCACAAATAAAATATCTAAGAATTATCTTAACTAGAGGAGTGAAAGATGTCTGCAATGAAAAGTGTAAAACACTGATGTAATAAATTGAAGACACACACAAAAAATGGAAAGGCATTCCATGTTCTTAGATGGAAAGAATCAATATTGTTAAAATGTCCATTCTAGAGAAAATAATCTACAGATTCAACACAATTCCTATCAAAATATCAATGACATTCTTCACAAAACAAAAAAAATTCTAAAATTTATATGGAACCACAAAAGGTCTAAATAGCCAGAACTATCCTAAGCAAAAAGAACACAACTGGAGGAATCACATTACCTGACTTCAAAGTACACAGGAGAGCTGTAGTAACTGAAATGACATGGTACTGGCATGAAAACAGACATGGAGATCAGAGGAACAGAAGAGAGAACACAGAAATAAATTCACACATCTAGGGTAGACTCATGTTTGACAAAGGTGCCAAGAACATACATTATGGAAAGGAAAGTCTCTTCAATAAATATTATTGGAAAAACTGGATATCCATATGGATAAGAAGGAAACCACATCCCTATCTCTCACCATATACAAAAATCAAATCAAAATGTATTAAAGACTTAAATCTAAGACCTAAAACTGAAACTACTAAAAGGAAACCTTGGAGAAATTCTCCAGAACATTAGAATGGGCAAAAAGTTCTTGAGTAGTATCCACAAGCAAAGGCAACCAAAGCAAAAGGGACAAATGGGATCACATCTAGTAAAAAAGCTTCCGCACAGCAAAGGAAACCAAAAAAAAGTGAAGAGACAACCCACAGGATGGAAGAAAATATTTGCAAACTATGCATCTGACAAGGGATTAATAACCAGAATATATAAAAAGCTCAAACAACTCTATAGGAAAAAAATCTAATAGTCTGATTTAAAAACAGACAAAAGATCTGAATAGACATTTCTCAAAAGAAAACATACAAATGGCAAACAGGCATATGAAAAGGTATTCAACATCATTGGTCATCAGAGAAATAAAAATCAAAGCTACAAAGAGTTATCATCTTACCTCAGTGAAAATGGCTTTCATACAAAAGCAGGAAATAACGAATACTAGTGAGGATGTGGAGAAAAGAGAATCTCATGCAGAATCGGTGGGAATGTAAACTAGTATAACCACTATGGAGAAAATTTTGAAAGTTCCTCAGAAAACTAAAAATGGAGCTAAAAATAGAGCTACCATGTGATCCGGCAATCTGACACCTAGATATATATCCCAAAGAACAGAAATCATCATATACGAGAGATATCCGCACTCGTATGTTCATTGCAGCACTATTCACTGTAGTCAATATTTGGAAGCAACATAAGTGTCTATCAGCAGATGAATGGATACCAAAAATGTGGTATATATACACAATAGAGTACTATTCAGCCATAAAAAAGAATGAGATCCTGTAATTTGCAACAACATGGATGGAACTGGAGGACATTAAGTTAAGTGAAATAAGCCAGGCACAGAAAGACAAACTTCTCATGTTCTCATTCATTTGTGAAAACTAAAAATTAAAACAACTGAACTCATGAATATATAGATAGAATGATGGTTACCAGAGGCTGGGAAAAATTTGGGAATGATTAATGGGTATAAAAATGTAGTTAGATAGAATGAATAAAATTTAGTATTTGATAGCACAACAGCATGCCAGTAATCGACAATAATTTATTATATATTAAACATAACTAAAAGTATAATTGTATTGTTTGTATCACAAAGAGATAATAAATTCTTGAGGTAATGAATGCCCCATTTACCCTCATGTTATTATTACACATTGTTCGCCTGTATCAAAATATCTCATGTAACCTATATACACCTATGTGCCCACAAAAGTTAAAATCTAAAAATATTTTACACTTAAAACTTGCTAAATATTGTATACTTAAAAATGACTATGCTAATTAGCATGATTGTGATAATTATTTCATAATGTATACATATATTAAAACATCACATTGTATACCTTAAACATATACAACTTTTCTCAATTAAACCCCAATAAAGCTGAAAAAAAGATGAAGATGTTGATGATGATATATTGTTCTTCTATATATAGCAGAATCTTAGAATGTGTATCTTTCCTGTTTTTGAATTCCTTTCAATTTAAAGAGAATAGTTCAATTTTTGATGGATCAGCTGTTCTTAGAAGAGTGAATTATCAGGACTTTCTTCCAAATCCACTCAACTGATCTAAATTCCCTCAAACACAAGTAGCCTTAGGAAAACCTAAAGTTTGAGCTAATTGGGTTGTATTGTATATAAGAAATTCAGATGAGGTATTGAAAACAAGATTTTAGAGTTTACAGAGGATACTAAAACTAGAGGCTGAGCAAATAATGAGGAACAAAACAATCAGACTCAAAAGGATTTGGATTGTATAAGTAATTGGATCAGCAGATGGCAAATGCAGTTCAGTACAGGAAAATGTAAAATAGACTTGAAGCGAAAGAAACAAACTAGAGAATATGTGCTAAATGAAATAATCATCCAGAACGCTGACCAGGAAATGGAAAGGAGGGGCTATGATAAAACATAAATCATAGCAACTCCTAGCTTATGGCTAATTCTGTTGTTTTAGAATTTAACAAAAAAATGTACACACATATCATCTATACTGGGAACTTACCATTCCCCATGGGAACTAGCAGTTGCTTCAAACTGCAATCATTTCACCACTCCGTTTTGTAGAGGCACCTTTCAAAAATTTTTTAAGGTGTTGCTTTTTTGCATGCAGATTTTTCTCCTCTTTGTTAAAGCTTATGCTCATTATTATATAATTACCCTTTTCAGACATTGCTGAGAAGATTCAGAACAATGTTTTCAGGTTATTTTACTAATTACCCTATATTTCACCTTGTCAGAAAAACCCCAGGAGGATCCACACAAGGCTATCACTCCCCATTTGCCCCATTCTCTGAAGATATAGCGTACATTTTGCAAGGGTGGGGAGATCAACTGTTTGGTGAGGTAAAGTTATAAGCAGTGCATTAAAAATGTGTGCGTCTGCGTAAGAATTACCTGGGCAGCTACTTTTAAAATGAAATTACTTAGATGCCTTTTCCGAGGTTGACACAGTGCAACTGAGAAGGGGCCTTGCAAATGGCATCCCTAATAAGCATCCTTGATGATTCTGATGTAGGCCATCTTTGGGAGACATTTTGAAAAATACCAAGTAGCCAGCAAAAAAAAAAAAAAAAAAAAAAAAAGCAGAAAGAACATCAAGTCCTCATCCCTGCTCATCTAACTGGCTGATTAATTTGTTAACAGTCACACCACTCAGACGTCGTGTTCTTTATCTGGAAAATGAGTTCAGTATCTGTCCATCATACCTGACAGAGGAGCAAATGAAATAACATCTATAATCTTCTTGCATACAAATATAAACTAAGGTAAAATGCTTGCCAAAATGTAACATGTACTATTCTGATCCCACAATAAAATGCTTTTAAATGGATGATTGAGGCAGCCATCTACACCCAGCCGGAGTCAGATTTTCCTTTTCATCTACTGCCACAGGAATTCTCACCCATAGTTGATCTCTGCAACCAAATAGGTACTGAAAGTAGTAGGTGTTTTCCTTTGTGTATTTTTAAAAAGTGCTAAGAGAAGGTCACTCTCTGTGTCCCCATGGTTTTGTCACTCTCAGGGAGCAACGTTTTGAATAGCAGTCTTCAGTGTTTAGATCCAGTTGCATACCCTATGGTCACCGATACTCAACTCTAGCTTTTGTTGTTGAGAATGAAAATGACTTCCACTGGCCTGACAAGCACATAATAATCACCCTTTCATCACCTACTACTGAGGTCTCTTTCTCATCTGCAGAAAGTAAAACTGAAGTCTGTTTACAAATCATAACTGAGCCCATTGAGTAAAATACCCTGTGAAATCAATTGATTGTGAGGATATGTGAACATTTCCATAGTTTGCTTCTTATTGAAATTCTGTATTAGCCAGGCAGTCTTATCTGGAGTGTGACAGTTGGTTGAATTAAAGAATAAGTCCAAAAATGATATGAGTGAACTAAACAGAGGCATCCAGACATTGTGCTCTGGGCTGAGATTTACTGTAAACATGGGAAGAGTGTAGGCACAGCCCTTTTAGGACTGATCTTGGTTCATAAGCTTCTCTTTAGAACAGTCTGTGAACATGGCTACCATGTAATTAGCTGAGCAATAAGTTAGGTGTTTAAAAATATTTTTTCAGGTGCTTTTTTGTATTCATGACAGATTCTCAACACCAAAAATCAATCTCAATCAAAGCAGCAACTGAGTTTATCATAAATTATCATGAAAAGGTTTTCTACTGAGTAGATGGTTAATTACTATCTAATTTGAATAATTTTGCATATTAATGAGAAATGAATGAAAATCAATTTTAGAGTTTTAACTTCAACTGAGAAACCCATGGAGATAATGGCTCCTTTTAAAGAGGCATGTGATCTCTGTTACCAAAGAAGATACTTTTTTTTTTTTTTAAATTTACTGACTTGTTTTAAGTTGATTAATAGATTAGTGTTTTGCCATTAATATACTATATCCAAATGAAAGACAACTTCATTATTTGACTCTGTAGCTCCTAGCTGCCTGCCAGGTAAGAAAAATGGAAAATAGATGAAGAATGTGCTAAGGAAAAATATAACCTTGCTCAGTCCTTCAAAATTTCCAGATACAGACATTTGTATGTTACTATTATGAATGAATTTTTATAACTTATATATTTTTGTCACGTGAAGTTCTGTATATACTTGTTTACACATGATATTTAGATTTAGAATGTACATATTGAGCTGAAAATAGGGGCATACTTTTAAAACTATTACTGTGTTTTCCCATTTGAAAAAGTGACTGACAATTGCCTCAGGACTCAGAAATTATTGCCAGCCAGAAATCGAAAGTCACTTTTATAAAGTATCTTGAAACCTTTCTTAGCATTGCAAACAAAGAATAACATTTTTTATACTTTTAAGAGAAATATTATTTATATTTCTTATAAAACATTATAAAATGTATTTATATGTAGGAAAAATAATTTAAGGAACAAACTACTTATCTCCCTCCAGTTTTCTTTTACCTTTATCTTTTATTTCATACTCAAAACTTCCCTATTTGATACCTACTTTTAGGCTATCTTCTTTTCCCTCTTTGGCAGAGTCTGACATTATCCAATGATTTCATACATTCAGTTGACTTTATACAGGATTTATTACAGACTAATGCAGAACAGTCTTCATGAATTAAATTGGACAAGTATTTTCATATTTTGGAAACAAAAAACTTTAATGAACATGGGCAACAGAACAAGATATTAATTCTTATAGCCTGTATTCAACTTTTAAAGTTGGCTATTTTAGTCATGCCAATACCAGACTAGACCAGTATTGAGTTTAAAAATCCTCATATATAGAAATGTTCTTAAGATAAGCACTAATTAGCATTGTATTTTATCAAGAAGGATCAGGATTAGATTGGACTTATGCAATTTCGATTGAGTACATAGATTTCAGAGCATGATTATAGAGTTCAACAGATGCCTTTGGATTACTTAACTCAATAGTAGAGTAAAAAGTAGGAATGAGTTTTCTTTCTGGGTCTAGAGAACATATCTTTTATATTACTAAAAACTCCAACAACACAAGCTCAGTAATGTCTGAAAAAGAAACTGCTTAGATGGGTGCTTTCACAATCAGTCCCAGACTTCTCCCACACCCTATTCATTTACCATCATGGTCAGGACCTTCCTGGCCAGAAAGTGAAGAAGATTTTACCAATGTAAGGGTGATAGACTCTAAAAGTGGCATTGACAATACATCTGAAGAAAAGTCTGGAAAAGAGGCAAGCCATTTTAAAAAGAACTAAAAACCTTGATGTTTCCAATTGAGCCATATGCCAGGGTAACTCTCAGGATAAGAAATGAACTATATTTTATATGCACAAAGTAGGATTTTTCAGAAAAAAAAAAATGAAATGAAAAGTGGCATTAGCATGAGCTGTCCACTCCCCCTCTTCTCCTTCTGGTCTCTTCCAGTCTCTTTTGCCAAAGAACTGAGAATGAATTTTTGAGAGCCAAGGATATGGAGAGGAAGACAAAATAAAGCTGGGAGAATTTTGGCGGAATTACATGCTTAACATACTGCACCATTTCTTTAATATATTTAAATAGTCCTGTGTCATCAGTTGGTGGCTTTTCTTTTCAACAATTTGCAGTATATTTTGTTTTTCCTTAATTAAGCTTCACATGCTGGAATTAATTACTGCTGGGTAGTTGAAATCTGGTGGTCTAATTTTCAACTTTAGTTAATAAAGCTCAAAGTCTACATTCACCTCTGAAATGATCAACCTTACCAAATGATATTTGTCCACTTATATCTTCTAGATAATGAATATACAGGGCAGCTGCAAAGTGTGACTGTTAAATTACAAGATCATTTTTAATGTATGACTTGTGAAACCTTCCCTCTCTTTATTAGAAAAAAACTTTATTGCATGAAAGATCTTTATATTATAGGGATTGCTTGTGAAACATACAGGTTGCACATGTGCCCCAAAAGTATTCAAACCCATCCCCTCCATTAACCATCAAATTAAAGCTACATCAATATTTCATTTGTCAAAAAAAGTGAAAATTTTCATATCAGAAGCAGTTCAGTATGCTACCCTGGAAAAGTTTTGAAATATCTAGATACCATTACTCCAAACTAAATATTTTATAGAGTCTAGAAATTTTAGTAATAAATTGGTTGAAAGTAGGAAACCAGTCGAAATTCCAGTCTACACCTAGATCTATTATGCCTAATTTTAGATAATAAAATACACATATACAATAAACTGCTCTCACATACGTAATGAGGTATATTAGCAAGCATTATCATCTTTGTTTTGCAGATAAATATATTAGTACTCAGAGACGTTGGGATCTCAGATTACCCTATGAAAGACTGGTCTTCAATTTGGGCCATCTGAATTTATAGCCTGACCTCCTTTTATTTATACTACAAGCACCCATTAAAAAAGTAGAAAAGGAAGAACTGGAGGCAAGAGAGTGACGGCTGATCAAGTGAGAGAGGGAGCAAGACCAGTACTGATTTCTTTACCTTCCTCTCTTCTCTACACACCATTTCTTGTATTTCAACAAATTATCTCCCGGGTTGTTGATATTCTTTCTCCAACCCATCTAGATACATGCATTATTAATCAGCATTATAAGGCATAAATGACTTCCCGACCAAATTTTAGCAGATAATATCTGTATCCCTAATTAGGACCTAATGATTTATCAGTTAGTAATCTACAGACTGTATATTTGAAAATTTACATTGTGTATACTTGTTTCATCTACTGCTCATGTATTTGGGCTCCTAAAATAGAACTTTACATACACTAGTTTATTTGATTCCTACGACAGCCGTATGAAGCAGATACTACTATGATCCTTATTCTACAAATGAGAAAACAGAAGATGGAAGAACTAAAGTGACTTTCCAAAGAATTGAACCTGAAATTTGAAATTACATCTGTTCAATTTCAGAGCCAGACAGTCACTCTACACTTCTGTAAATGGCTTTTCTCTATTCCGACTTAGTAAAACACATGGTCTAAGCTTTCTTATTTATGAGCTGTGCCACTTTGGGCAAGATAATTAGCTGAGCATTACTTTCCTCCCCATTTGTCAAATAGGACTAGTGATTACAAAGAGGTTTTTTTCACATTAAAAAAAATTTACAACTAATAGCATACATGAAAAAAATTGTAGTGCCATTATTATTAGCAACAGCATTGGGCTAAGGAGGGTGGGTTAATATATGAATATTCAAAATGTATAGGCTAACATAGAGTCAAATGTAGTTGTTTATAGGACTATAGTTCTTTGGGGGGTAGTCTTAAGATTGAAACATTAGTGGAGGTATATATGTCCTCATCTAATGGGAGGCCTTATGCAGTGGTCCCCAACCTTTTGACACCAGGGACTGGTTTCACAGAAGACAATTCCATGAAATTGGATGGGGAATGGTGGTTTCAGGATGAAACTGTTTCACCTCAGATCATCAGGCATTAGATTCTCATAAGGAGCATGCAACCTAGATCCCTCACATGCAGAGTTCACAGCAGTGTTCATGGTCCTATGACAGTCTAATAGGTGGAGCTCAGGCTGTAATGCTGGCTTGCCCACCACTCACTTCTTGCTGTGTGTCCTGGTTCCTAAAATCCCACAAACCAGTACTGGTCCTCAGCCCAGTGGGTTGGAGACCCCTGGTGTAAGATCTATCAATGCAGCTTGAGCCTCTTATGACAAACAGAGCTTATCACAGATAATCTGTTTATAGTAAGGTTTCAGTTAGAAACTGGAATTTCCTCTTGTTCATCAAGATTTCTAGTCATCATTGTTCCATCTTCTGCTTTGGTGGGGAAGTGTATCCACAGTGGAAATCTTTCAGCTGCATTTTCCCCCATATTATTTTACCATCCTAGGCAGCACATGTGTATATAATTTTTGTCTCTTTATTTTTTTAGCCCATTAACCTGATTTCTTTAAATATGTGATGGTAGAATATGCTGATAAAACTTGCCACTTTAAAGTCAAATCTTATTATGTAATTCTGGGCTTGATCTTCAGAAATAAAATAACAGAATTATTACTTTATAGTTGTTAGGTTATAAATGCTTTCACGTTTGCAAAGAGTTTTTATATTTATTTAGAATCATGTATAGTTCATTATTGTAAAGTTTTATGATAACCAGAAGTCATATTGATGTCTTTTGCTTAGTTTTTAACACATTTTCAACTAGAACACGTATTTAGTTTTTTTGGTTTTGAGGTAACTATTCTTATTCAGAGATAGAACTTTTAAAGAACTATGATTTTATTTTGCTATTTTTGATTTTGTCCTTTTTTATGTAAATATATATTAAGTACATTTCATTTTACAGTGCAGTTATTTAATATAAATAGTTCTGCATACTTGTATTTTTTGTGTGAGGATCTTGAAATCAAAATAATCAACAGTAAACATCACAACTACAGCTGCAGCTTTAAATATTTTATAATCCAATCAAATTGTTTGAGTAGTAATGTATTTAAATGTTGTTATGGAATCCCCTCCAGACTTTTTAAAATGGTTACTCTGTTCCTGGGTTTGCTATTTATGAAATTCATAAGGGATGACATTTTTTAATAATAGAGAATTTGACTTAGAGAACAATGTTTCTTTTCATGTCTCAATAAAATCTAAAATTTTCTGGCCTAACTTTCAGAGGGACATAACTACAAATTATTCTTTTATTAACAAAAGTATATACATATGTTGTTGCTGTTGTAAAGTGATCTTAAACGAGAAATCTTACCTGAGTCTTTAACATCTTTTTGGGTATTTCGATGAAGAAGAAGTTTTACCTAAGGAGATAAGGCATCAGGATGAAACTAGGTATGAAAAATACATTTTTAAAAGACTTATAGCAGAGGTCATCTATAATTAAGTATAATGTAATATTTCAGGCCTTACCTAAGCCCTGATGTAGTTTAAATTATTTTTAAATTGTATAGGTTACAAAAGAGGATTGGGATAGACTTCTACTATTAGGACTATAGAGCTGATATTAACCAAGGTTTTACTGTGTGCTATGTCCTAGGCTAAAATACTTTATACAATTTATGTAGTCATTTTATGAGATAATTCCCATTTTTTTCTGATGAGGAACCTAAGTAAAGAAAAAGCGAGGTTAAGTGCCACAAATAGTAAACATTGGGATCTTGGCTATCTGACCTCAGATCCTCAAGTTCATTGGAAATTAGTACAGATGTATTTAATTGTACAGATGTATTTAATTGTACACATATATTTAATGAACTAATGGACACAGGATGCTAATTTCAGAAGTAAATATTCTTGAACTTTCAAAACATTAATATTCTATGAAATAAAATTTTTGTTTTAAAAGCTGACTTTTTTTCTCTTTAATGTATTAAGCAATTTTACTTTTCTAATTCTTAATTCTGTTTGACTTAAGAATTAGAAAAGTAAATTGACATTATTTTTGTTGGCATTTATATAACCAAGCTAAGAACTTACTGTGGTTACATTTCAACATGACTTATTCAATTAATACTTTATTAGATACTTACAACTAAATATTATTGGGCCCCATTAATAAGTACTTTAAACTGAAATATGATATAGAAACAATATATTTAAAAAATGCTACAGTTTGGCATGAAAAAAAATCCAGTTTGGTAACCTAATGTCCTATATGTCTCTGCAATATTAAAAAAATGCAGAGTAGGTATAATTTGTGAAAATATTCTAATATCATAATAAACATATATTGCACAGAAACAGTAAAGAGCATAGTAAGGTTGCAGTGCATCTCAAGCTTTAGAAATATTTGGGTGCAATATAGTATGACATATAACAGCAAAATTTAAAGTCAGGGAGACATCTAGTTAGACCATCAAACTGTCCTCCTTGTTCAACTTTATTCCTCTGTAATTTAGTTGGCAGATAAACTTCTCCTGAAAATGGAAAAAGAAGATTTATATACATTGGGCCAGTCCTATCAAATAAACATATTGATAATAATCTTCTGATGAGGAAATATTTGGAGAACTACTTTTTTAGCACTTATTATGTAGGAGGCAATGAAATAAGCACTTTTATAAACAATCATTTAAACTTTACATAATCCCTACAAAATACCTATTGTCAACTAGGTGAGCTTTTAAAACTCATGCGTTTCCATGACTTGCCTAAGTTTAAATAACTAGAAATAAATTGGTAGGGCCAAGATCGAATCCCAGGTCTCATTCTGTTAATCCAGTGTGTTGTGGCCACTCATGAACTTAGAATGTCCATGTTTCAGTCTGTTCGGGCTGCTATAACAAAAATGTCATAGACTGTGTGGTTTAAACAATAGCGTTTATTTTTCACAGTCCTGCTGGTTGAGAATCCTAGATCCAAGTTCCAGCAGGTTCAGTATCTGATGAGGCCCACTTCCTGGTTCATAGATAGCTGTATTCTTGCTGTGTCGTCACATGGTGGAAGGAATGAGGGATCTCTCTGGGATCTTTTTAATAAGAGCACTAATTCAATTCATGAGGTCTTCACCCTCATGTCCCAGAGTCCTTACCTCCTAATACTATCACATTAGGGGTTAGGGTTTTAATCTATAAATATTGAGGGGATACAAATATTTAGTCCACAACAGCCCATAAGGGTAAATGCATTCCTTTCCTATTCTAAGCAATTTGTATGAGTCAATTCTTTCTTTCCTTTGAATTTCCCAGTATACCAGAAGCTATTTGGGTGCCATAATATTGCCTTATAACAAAAGCCATTGCTCTTTAGTCAAATTACAAATACCCAACTAAACCATAAGAAACCCTTTATATAAAATTTTTTAGTGTCATCAAATATGTCCTTCCCAGCTCTTTTCTGATTTCCTCTGCTTCTGAACTGGGTTTTGCCTCTGAGCTTATGAGCTGGTCTTCTCCCTTATATTTGTGCTCCTCCCTGTTTTGGTTAATTACTTCACCCTATTCTCAAGATTTAGTCTTTCCTATGAAAAAAATTTCTTCATGAAAACTGTACTTGCATATCCTTCTGATGAAATCCAATCCAAACTTTAGGTAGTAATTGAGTATGTTCATGTGGTAATGTGTCCCTTGGACACTCTTGGGCTCCAGCAGCCATGTCATCACTCTCAGTATGAACCCAGATGTCTGACTTACTTAGGTAAGACACATGGTTTGTTCACCTATAGATCTATACCAAAAATTGCAGGGGTTTTCCATGCAAAACCTAAACTAACTGTTTTGCTAACCTCATCCATAATTCTTTATACAACTGAGAAGTTAGAATCTAACTGAAAATTTGAAACTATTTGCTGTACACTTATATTAGTTAACACTAGGCATTAATAAAAAATACTTGCATTGTCTTTTCTTCATTTTGTAATGTAAATCCAGCCTTTTTTAGAGAGCCTAGTGAGATTCGTGTTTTAATTTGCTCCTATATTTAGCAAATATTTACTAAAGGCCTGTTATGTGCTAAGCACTCTTCTAGGAGAGCAGGTTATCTTTTGTAAATCATTGTACTTCAGTGAATAGCATTAAGTCTTATACATAATATATCAATTGACAAGGCCTGCTCTTTTGCTAGGTCCTAAAAAGTACAACAGTAACATTCCCGAGTCTTCTCTTTGAAATCAGATTTTGGTCTAGTTTTGTCTGATTTTCAGATTTTGGTCCATTGGTCAGTAATAAAATGTTGATGGAATCCCCAATTATATCCATAAATGTATATGATTATCACTGTAAACTATCCAGGCTCCATCGATGCAGGTGACTTAGGCTAATGCCTTCAAGGGTATCTTTTTTTTTTTTATAGGTCATTTTTCCTCTTTCTAGTATTTACCTCTTTCAGTGAACCAGGGCAACCTTAAGAGAGGAAAACAAAAGTAGAAGTCCACTTAATAGTTACAAAGGAGATTCCCTTTGTGAGGCCAAGCAACCCCTGACAATGGATGTGGGTTAGTCAGAGCTGGTTTCTGCAGCCATCAGAATGCATCGGTACTGTCTGTGATGTTTATATTGTGGGATTTCTCAAAGCTTTCAAAATACCAATACTAACTGTGACTCTCCAAAAAGGGAGTGGTGTTTCCCAAATGTATTGGACCGTGAAACATAACTCTTTTATTTTCTTTTCTCAGAGCATCTCTCAGAACAAGTCTCCAGGGACACACAGCTTGGGAAACTGAAACACAGAGTCACAAAAAGCATAATGTTTATAATCTAGAATATCTCTGAGGATCTTAATCCGAACTCTGTTGCTAATATTACCATGAAGTAATTGGTGAGAGTAATGAGATGTAATTATTTTCATATTTTGCTGATGAGGAAACTTTGAGATGTAGAAAATTCAAGCAGCTTTCTCATCGTTGCTTTGTTGAGAAACATTACCAAAAAAAACCCCGCAAAAACAAACAAACAAAAAAACCAAAGACAAACCAAAAAACCCTAGACAACTCAGGTCTGTCTGACCAAATCTTACAGTCAAACCACCATGCTGTCTATTGCTCACTGGTTCTAACTGGGCATTCGGGGCTAGCCTTGTACCCTCTCTATTCCTGGGCTACAGCAGACTTAAAAACAAATCCCTGAGTTTTAATTTGAACATTGGTTAGCCCTTGAGAAGTAAGAGGATGACATCTATTGAGAGCTTTCCTAAGGGTTTAATTCACAGTCTTTCTCCCTTTTCTGTTGTATTGGGTTTGAAACTTAGGTGACAAGGTGGGGAGGTGTCAACCATCACCACTGCCATAGTCACCGGGGTTTTTATTAAGCAGTAAGTATGTGTTAGGTTGGGTAACAAATATTTGAAAACATATACTTTATCTCATTTAATCTTTCCACCAATCCTCCAATCCTATAAGGTTGGCAACATTATAAAGAAACACATTCAGATAAACAAATGATCAAAAGTCAAATATTTCATAAGTAGAGGAGCCAGGAATTAAATCCAGATCTGATTGATGGCAAACATCACAGGCTTTTCATGATCCATTTTGTCTTCAAAATCCAGAGAGATAAACCCTGTATAAATTTCTGCCAGGGGCATGAATAGACTGGGGTATGCAAGTGCCACACATTTTCTTTCTCTACAAGTTTACTTATTTTCAAAGCTGAGAGTTAGGTTTTATTGTCATAATCTAGAGAAGAGTACAGTAGGGGAGCCAGCCTCCCGGCCATCCTCATAGAATGCACCTTCACTCTGTTGAACTCCAGAGCTGACCTTCCTAGTGCTGAAAATCTGCATGGAGAAAGGGATTTATCTGGAGCTGTTACAGCTCTGGCATTTAGGTAGCCCTGTAGGAATAGCTAGCTACTTGTTTCGTAGAAAATAAACCAATGATGGGGTCCCTATGGGAATGTGGTCTTTTTTTCCCCCACCTCTTCCATGGTTTTAAGCAGTATGGGCTTATTTTACTGATCAGGCTAATTACAAATGGGTTACCATTTTAATCTGGAATAAAAATTTTTATTTTTTATAAATTGACTGTGGATGAAACATTTTCTTTCTCATTCCTAAAATACCTGTTATTATGGCTTATAGGATCAATAATTTTTACATTTCACAAAGCTTCTAAGAATATCTGAACATAGACAATGGCAAGCAAAGGATAGATGTTCAAATGAAACTGTTCAGCAGGTCAATAATTTAACACTTTCAGAAAGTGTGCAATATCAATTCTTGCACAGATCTCTAAGACAGATTTCTTCATTAAAAATCTATTAAGAGTTAGAGGGAATTTATTAAACAAATTATTAATATTTCAGGGCATTGCTAAATAGCAAATTAAAGCAAAGCTAAAATAGCACAGGAAAAATATATTTCATGATTAAAAATGAATTTCTACTTGACAGCAAGTTTTACCAAAGGATATTTCTCAAATATTTCAGTTTGGAACTTTAATCTTTTTTTGTTTGCTTGTTTTTGTATCCTGAACTACCTAGTAGTCTGTGGTGTTATCCAGTACTATATTGGGTCATATGTTTTCTCCTTTTGAGAAAACAAAAACAAAAACAAAAACACACAAAAAAGCACACATACAATCAGGCTGAATATTTCTCCTGGATATTTTTCTTTACAAGTGCAAATCATCACATATTATAGTGAAAAAGTGCAGTAATTCCTAATTCTTGTGATATGACCCTGATGATTTTCAGTTAATTCTTGGCATTTCAGTTTATAATAATAGGTCAGTGGTTTTTATTTGTTCACTAATAAAATGCTTCCTAAAATATTGGACTGGTGATAGTTTTAAGGCATATGAAATTTTTACCTTATACAAATGCATAAAGTACATTTGATTATTTGTAATCAAATAAAGTACATTTGACATAAGTCAAATGATTTGTTATGTTAAATGGTCAGCTGCAGCATAATAAACTGTTAGAGAGTTTATTTGAGTAAACACTCATTCGAGAATCAGGAAGCTCAAAACTGAAAGCAGTTCACGAGCTCCACTGAGGGAATGCAAGGAGGAGGTTTTTACAGACCAGATGCAGAAATAAAGCAAATACAATATTTGATTGGTTATAAAGTTGCCTTATTTGGCATATCATATTGGAAAGTCCCTAATTATATTAATATTTTTATAAGGTTTTGGGTTACTTTTGATTGGTTGAGCTTAAGTTTTGTTTTCCTTCTGATATAGGCATTTACAAGAAATAACTCAAGTTTAACTTCTGTTTGCAAGCCCAGCAAACCTTGGGTCACTAATGAGTTAGTTCTACTGGTTTTAGCTGCTCAGTGATTCTTCAGGCCTGGTCTTCATTTTAACTTAACAGGTAACAAACTTCAAGTTATGGCCTCATCAAAAACTACTTTGAAAAACTATTCTTCAAATCTGGTCAGATATTTGGTTCAATTAACTAAAACTTGATCACACACAGTTTAGAAAACAGTTATTAGTAAAATATTGTAGTGTGAATACTTCTAAAAGTTTTATTAAGAGCCTGTCATTTTGGAGGATTGGTTATATATTCAGAAATAATGGAGCTCAGGTTTTTTTTTTAATGTTTCATCCATCTATATATGCATAGATACACTCATCAAATATTTCTTGATCATATTTTAGTTAAAACACTGCAAATTTCTTAGAGAGACACAGAAGAAATTGTGACTATCCTTAAAAGATTTATAGATAAATCCAGAGCATAAGTAGTCACAGCTGCCAATTTTTGAATTTTGTCGGATGTATAATATATCATAGAAAATAATGGGTGGCAAAAGCTGTGTCAATTGTAAGAGGCAAAGCAACATCTTTAAATTACATGTGATGTGTGGTCATCCTAATGAAAACTAGAAGAATCCATGATAAAGCCACATACAACATACAACTCTGTACTCAAGTCCTCTAAGGTCTTTAACTCCTGACTATGCCTTTTGGTTTCTGATTTTTGGATTCTTCCTTGGATTTGCCTTCCAGAAGTTCTTTGAAAATCTCTTGATCCCCTCTTGTGAATTCTTTTGGTCCTCATTCTCATGTTACCCACTGCTAGACTGTTAGAGCCTGTATTGATGAAATGATCTTCTGTACTTGGATTATTTTGTTCTGACTCTGTCAGATCTTCCTTGGCCCTGACTCCCTGTCACACCAGGCATAGTACAGAAAAAGAACTCCAGACATTCTCTAAGAGACGGAGAGATTACATCTACCTGAGTGGAACAAGGAAGGCTTATTGGAAGAAGAGAGATTTGACTTGGCTCTTGAAGGATGAGAAGAATATGGAGACAGTCAGTGAGTAGTAAGTTGTAGGATGAAGGAAATGGCATATCTTCCCCAAGAGGACAATCAGAGAAGTAGGATTCTGGATGGAAGTTGTGAACTGAAGCGTGTGAATAGCCAGGGTTGGAGGGAGTTTAGAATGTTTGAAGTGGTTGTAGTTGTTCTGTTTGGAAATGTGAGTTGTTTATTTAAGCTGAGTGGAGATTATGACAAAAAGCTTTTGAAAACAATGAATCTGGCAGAGCCTAGGGCGAGTTGGAGTTGAGAGATGGAAGACTATTGTGACAGTCATTGGAGATGTTCCAACATAGGCTAGTGACAACTTTGGGAATGTTAAGGGAGAATGAAGCATTAAACAGGGAATAGATGAAATTTTAAAGTCCTTTCCAGCCATAAGTTACAGAAGTAGAATAGAATACTGGGCTATGAAGTCACACTGTCTAATCTGCATGCTGGTTCCACCACTACTGACTATGACCTTCAGTGAATTACTTAGTTCTAAAAGTCCTCAGCCCAGTGCAGTGGCTCACGCCTGTAATACCAGAACTTTGGGAGGCTGAGGGAGGCAGATCATGAGGTCAGGAGTTCAAGACCAACCAGGCCAACATAGTGAAACCCCCGTCTCTACTAAAAATACAAATAAAAATTAGCCAGGCATGGTGGTGGGCACCTGTAGTGCCAGCTACTTGGGAGGAGAATCACTCGAACTTGGGAGGAGAATCACTCGATCCTGGGAGGCAAACATTGAAGTGAGCTGATTGCATCACTGCACTCCAGCCTGGGTGACACAGTGAGACTGTCTCAAAAACAAAAAACAAAAAGAAAAACAAAAAACAAAAAAGTCCTCTATGGCTTTTCTCATCTGTAAAACAGGAATAATTATATAAATTTATTTCATCATATTTGTGTGAGGTTTAAACGGTGTATGGTATACATATGTGAAGCCCTTAGCATAAGACAACACACAGATAAGACCTCAGTACATGTTTGCCTGCACTGTGAAATTTCTAGACACTGAGGTTCTAAACTGTGTTAATACAAAGGGGAGAAAATGAATTTGGAATTCATTAATTCCATAGAATTTGGAATTCATTAAATGCAGATCAAAGTGGGGCAGAGTAGCAGGAGAAATTAACAAAAACTCAACGTTGCAAGTAAGAGTGCTTAACTATGACGATCAGATTCCTTCTTTTAAAATTAGAAAGGGAGGCCCCACCCCCATAATATTTTCCTGAATTTTCTTTTTCTAATTGACATAGTTAAAACACATAACTTAAATTTATGAATTCAGAATACATTTTTGTGAACAGAATTGTTTATAAATTGTCTGCTGCTATTTTGAGGAAAAAATAAGGCATTTGACTTTTTCCCATCTGAGGAACAAATCTTAGACAAAAGTGATCTTCCCCACATTCCTATGGACACTGAATGAGCGTTCAGTACTTAGTGCAACAGCATAGACTAGTGGTAGGAAGGAATATTGTAATGAGGAGGCCCAGACACTACTTTTATATCATATCCAGGGCACATTTTAGTTTTAAGCTACACATAAAACAAAATGATCTATAGCAGTAGCAACAGACTATTTGACAAAATAAAACTGGTTTAAGGTCATTTTAAGTAACTTGTGGTTTGTTTACTAATTACTAGAATCTCTGAGAAGTACTTATTTCTTTCCCTTTTGACTGCTATAAGAAATAATCATATATTCAAATGTTTTTTAAAAAGTACATCCTTTCTCTCAGTTGAAGACTTCAGGTATTTTAAAGAAATCATGTATCAAAAATATTAGTAATTTGTATCATGGAGGATAATGGTATGAATTTTCTTGCATTAATTTTTTTTAAATCCAGATAGGTGCTACGTATCAACCAACCAATGCTATGTACACTAAGGACACTATAGAGGCAAATAAAATTATTTAAGAATCAGATTCTGAATTTAGAATTGTATAATCAAACATGTATACAACTTATGCAATAGGGAAAAAATGCTGTATTATCAATATGGACAGATGAATTAATGCTATATTACCAATATGGACAAAATAAACAAATGCTATATTACCAATCTGAAGAGCCATGGAAGTAGGGAGGATAGAGGGGTTAAATTCCTTTGAGGAAAAAAAATCCTTGCAGGATTTGGTACTTAAGATTCTGCCCAACACAGAGTGGACATTCCGTAAACATTTGTTTAATACATGAATGATCTGTAAATAACCTCCCAAATCTTTGGGATTAAACATAACTATTGCTTTATTACTGCTCATGAATTCCTGCAGGTTGGAATTTAGGAATGGTCTGAGCTGGGTGTTCTATCATAAAGGTGTGGCCAGGGGGTTGCTACAGCTAGCGCTAGAGCTGGAGGATGGGTGATCGAAGCAGTTGGGGGCTGCCATCGTCTCTTGCTCTTCGTGTAGCCTCATGGCCTCTCCAGACAGCTGCTTCTTTTGAGTGGGTTTAGTCTGTCTTACAGCATGGTGGCCTCAATGCAGTCAGATTTCTTACAAGCTTTCAGAAACGAGTATTTTAGCTAACAAAGCAGAAGCTTTACGGCTGTTAATGACCACCCAGACACAAAAGTCAATGGCATCACTTTGGCCATACCCTATTAGTCAAAACAGTCACAAAGCCAGCTCATTTTTAAGGTAGGAGATACAGACTATTTCTTGATGGGAATAGTGTCCAAGTCACATTTAAGAAGAGTGTGTGGGAGGGAGGTATTGTTGTGGCTGCCTGTGGAAAACAAAATCAGCGGAGTAATTTCAATGTTCATTTTTAAGCCATGTAGTGTGCATTTCTTACATCTTTTTGTCTTTCTTTTTTTTTTTTTTAAACAGAACATGTCATAAAATTCTAACAAAAATTTGGAAGTGGATTTGGAATCAGTAGTCAGAATAGATTATTTATGAAGTCTCCAATTTCTATCCAGGTTTGTGTGGTGTTTTTCTTAAATTTCTAGTTTTTTAATATGTAAAGTCCTCATTTAGGCTGTGTCTATGTGACTGTGTGCTAAACACCAGCAAATAAAACAACCTGTCTAATTGGGTCACTATCATAAAAAAAATTAAATCTATCAAATTTACTGTTTGGCATGACATAAGAAAAACAACAAACCAGATAAACAAATTGAAACAAAGAAAAACAAACACACATACACAACCTCCCAAAGCAAATCAAGACAAACATTTATCTCATGTGTAATGTACTTAACTCTTCATTTGTCAACATGTTTCTTTGATATGGTGTAGAAGACAAAATCTTATCTGACAAAGAATATGTCTCAGATTTTATTTTAGCAAAATGTTTCATCAGAGTTACAACTCAATGGATTGTGTTTTACTTTGCATGCACAGAATCTCTTAATTCTAAGAGCTTTGTGAGATACATAAAATATTTCAGGCCAATATGATAGAAGTTGGTGCACCAGGCAGAGAAAGATAATTTATCACCTCTCTCACTTTGGATATACCTACACCAAGAGAGATTAGAAACATCAAAAAGCCAAGTACTGGAAACTGTAATACCTCTAATGACTAAAAGCATGGTGGTAATTTTCTTCAGTCCATGTGACTACAGAAGTCATTCAATGGAAAATGTGAAATAACAGATGTTTCAGTAATATGCCCTGATTTCTGGATTTTGCAGTTTACAAAGGGGAATGTCAAGCACTGCATGCATATTATTATTTTTTTAAGTGAGAAAAGTGAAATCCCTGATATTCTTTGGAAAACAAAACAAAATTATTGAAAAAACTTACTTTTAATATTTTATTTTTACAAATTAAGTACCACACTTAAAACTTAAAAGAGTTTTATATGTCATAATTTGATTGAAATTCTAAGATGGAGACACAGGCTGGAAAAATATTTTTCTCCAGGTTTACCCTTATTATTATAAATAAGGGTAAAGGAGCTTATTAGGGAACTAATAGTCTGAAAGTAGCATCTGAATGTAGATGCAGCCTATAAATAAAATATTAAATTTTACTTAAGTAGTAACATCTGTAGGCATACACTAGTGTTTAAGGTATTATACTGCTTATGGAGTCTGAAGGTGCTGAGAAACTGGGTGCTGATTTTATTTTCAAGACAGTCTTTTGTTGTTATAAACACCTCATAGCATCACAAGAAGTAACAGCTCAGCATCTATCTCTTCTCCTGCAAATACCATTTCAGTTCATTCATCTCCTTCATGTGTTCTCAGCTGCTGGATTCAGTCCTAGGGAAAAGTATTTTTCTCTTTTTCTGCAGTATTTCTTGCTTTGTTTTAGTTACCTCAATAACTCTCTCTTTTTGTTCTACTTTGGAAGGTATAGACATTAAATAAGTTCACAATTTATATTTTCTGTCTGAGGCACAGAAAAGTTTCTCAGTATTTTCTTAAAGGCACACAGGTAACCTTCTCATTTATAAAATTCAGGCATAAAGCCTGTAATGCTTAGAAATAAGCATCTGGTTCCTTTCCCATGTTGGCTTCAACATTACTGGATATATATATTATACACACACACACACAATACTGGGAGGAGGGAATTTTGTAAAATATAATTATAATTAACATATTTGCTCTGATTTACCTTTGGGTGCTCTGCCTTAATGCTAAATGCACATGGGGTGGGTAATTTTTCTAGCTCTTCATCATTCCATTTCTCAACACATGACTAAGAAGCCACGTCTCAACATGCTGAGCACTCAATGAGCAGTTCTGCATATTCCTTATTTGAAACAGAAGCTAGCTATGAAGAAAGCTGGATGAATCAGAATATAAGTAATGATTGACTCCACTTGAGCTACCTATACTGTGAGATATCTCTTAGTTCACACCAACAATGTGGTCATATTTACTACTTGCAATTTCTAAGGCATTCTCTCATTAAATTAGTGGTTGAGCAGGTGTAGCTAAAAATGCCTTCAATCACTTCTGTGTTATTTTGAAAGAGGAGTTTTGCAAGCCATTGAAATTTAATTTTAGAATTCCATTCAGTAAGCTGGAAAATAAAAGGATGTCAAACTGGAGTTTCTGGTTTTGATTTTACATATGGTAACACAATTAAGGCTTTTATAACCAAAGGAAAGTGATAACTGCAGAAGAAAATTATGACAATTCTAACATTTAGTAAAGTGTTTGTATATATTGTCAAACTCATTTCAATAATTCTGGAAAGAAGAGGGGGCAAATATTGCTGTTTGCATTTTATACATATCAGTAGTATTAAGTTATTTAAAAATAAGGATATATATATACATACACACACATACACATATATAATGAGAATATATATTTTGAATGAGAATATATATAGTATATATATGTATACACACACAATTAGAATAGCTTAGCTTTTCCATTTTTTAAAACTTTCCTCTCCTCATTAATGTCTTCCTTCAAGAATTTCTTGCACGTAAGCTTTCTAGAATGTTCTATGTCTGTTTCCATCTCATTTATCATTCAGTTGTCATGTTTTATTCTTTGTTTTAACTGAGTAATGTTAAGGGGCCCATGGTACAGTGCATAAGCTGATCAGAGAGGCAGAAGAAGGCATAATGAGCCTCACAATAAAACCCTTCTTAATGACATGTTCCTTATGAGTCTGGCCTGCTAAAAAGTTGTTAGTCAAGAACATGCCACCAAATTGTAGTTTAAAATGGACCCCCTCACACACACCACAAGTGTACAAATCATACATAGAGCTCTCTTTTACTTATGTTCCTAGACTTTGTCACTAACCTCACCTTTGAGCAAGTCAAAGTATATCTGCTTTCCACGAAAGCATCCACTGAATTACAAATACTATCATATAATTTGTAGAGTAGTGCAATAATGTATATATATTAGCACTTCTCCCAAACTGTTTTGAGTATGTAAAATAAATCATGAGTCATAAAATATTTGCTCCAAAGCAAAAACCCATCCTTCAAAAATGATTCATGAGTGTCAGTGATGCTAATTTTTAGAATGTTTTCTGCCCTTTGAGACTATTCTTCTGCATTAGGCATATCCTAAAGTGAATTGAACACAAAGCTTAAAGACAAACAAATGTAAATTAATAAACTTAAATTTACAATAAACAAATGTAAATATAAGGTATTGTATTTTTAGTTAATATATTAGAAATTTTATATGACTTAATTTTCTGAGCTCAAATTTTTGCCTTTTCATATACAGAAATACATATACACAGGCAGACACACATACACCCACCAGTACACTCATGTCTTGCCTTCACTGTAAATGAGCGGACATCCTGGATTTAATGATTTTCAGAGGCCATGCTTAACTAAAACTTGATCAAAGAGGAATTTTAAAAGTATGTCTTTTAGGATCTCCACTCATTCCTATTACATTTCTTTCTGCTTAGGTTGCCTTTTGATGGTCAGGATCAACATTAAAAAACATAGTCCCTATCAGGTATCATAGATGACATCTATTTTAGTTTTATTTTTTAGCAGCAAAACAGTCCATTTTTTTTTGTAATTTATCTTTCGTATAAGTATCATTCAGTTTTCTCTATGATGGCCTTTTGAAGTACATTTAAGTCTTCCTTAAATATAGTGAGCACTATTCTAGAGAATATCTAACTTTATTTTAGTTCCTTATATTTGTAATGCATAGCTTCAGCAAGACATCTCAGAATATTATTTTTTTTTCATTAAACTTGATGTTGTAAAGGGATATTGGAAGTTTGCTTTTTAGCATAATGTCCTAGACTATATCAGCTTTTTACTTAGGATTCTTGTGCCTTTTGATGGGGTTAATTGATATACAATTTATATTTTCTTCATTTTATTATATAAGAAATGGCATGAGATTATTCCAGGTTCTTGAATTTTCTATACTTAATGCATTAAGAAAAAAGAAAAGTGTAATTTCTAACTAGAGGCTCAGGATGAAAAAGGGAATAGGTCAGTGAGAAAATCAATGTCTGGTGTTAGCAGTGGTGGTAGGGGACTCGGTGGGTAACTCTCTTATCTGAAAGCAAGGCTGCTAATAATTTTATAGTATTAAATTAGGATGCGGCCCTAGCTGCTTCTGCCTTCTTTCGCAATTATGTTCATATCAAATCGTGTAGGGAAGGAGATGTTGATTTTTGGGGGAAGCCAATCTATCATTTCTCCGAGAGTGCCAGACAGGTGCCAGGTATGGTGGAATTTGGATTCTGCTGCTGCAAGGATGACATCACTTGGTGACCTTCTTCCAAGTAATCTGGTTAGGTAACATGTCTTACAAATTTCATCTCCTATAAACAGGGGTGGTTTTAAAGAAAACAAAAAAACAACTCTGGAGTTAATATTCTATCTTAAGGTGTTTTGACCACTAAACCACTTTTACATTCTCAAGCTGTATTTCTGTGTGTCTATGTGTGTGTTCTACCAGTCTTGAGTACTGTGCTGCCTGCACTACAATATTGGAAATGATTCCTTTCACTTCAAGATCCAAGTCATTACTGTGAATAATTAAAAAGCAAGGCTCTACCCTACTGGTAACCTCTTTCCACCTTGAAATAATCCCATTTACTGGCACTGTTGTGGTCGTGTCTCTCCCTTCACCCAATTTTCAGGCTTGTTTGCCAGCTCTCTGCCTACTGTGGGTCTGCACTTTAAGCACTCACTTTCCTTATTGAAATGTTTCCTGACCAGGTAAGTGTAATATTAAATGTGCATGCAGTTCCTCATCATGTTTCTCCTTTGTGCCAATTATGTATCTTGATTTAGTCTTTTGTGTCACAGGGAACAATTGTATTCCTAACTTACACAGACCCTCTTCTCCAGCAAAACTGAATATCTGGAGCACCAGCCAGCGCCCTGCGAAAAATGATCTGTCTCCTATCTATAAAGGTGAAAATTTAGTTCTGGACTTTCCCCTTTTCATCTTGCTTAGAAATTCTATACCATCCAGTGTCTGTATTCTTTCTAGAATATGCCCAATGAATATCTGCTGAATTTAAATGTGTATTTCTTTCATCAAAATACTGCTTCATTAAGCTAAGCGAAATAAGCCAGACACAGAAAGAAAGATACTGCATGACCTCACTTTTATAAGGAATCTAAAAAAGAAAGGTCAAGTACCATATATAGAGAGACAGAGTAGAAAAGTGATTACCTGAGGTGGGATAGAGTAAGAAATGGGAAGATGTAGGTAAGAAGTTAAAGTGATGTAGGATGATTAAGTATGGTGATCTAATTTGTGCAGCATGAGGACTACAGTTAATAATATTCTATTGCATACTGTTAAGAGGGAAGATTTTACGCGCTCTTACCACATACACACAAAAAAAGTAATTATGTGAGATGATGGATATGTTAATTTGCTTGACTGTAGTAATCATTTCACTATGTATATGTATATCAAAACATCATGTTGTACATCTTAACTATATGCAATAAAAACTCTTCAAAAATATACATAAGTTTCTTGGGGACAGGGACTGTGCTTTAGTGCATCTGAAATGTACATATGTATTAAATATTTTAAAATATAGTTTTAATTGGCAAATTGATTCAACACTATTTTTAGAAAGGTCAGATTTATTGTTTGTTCAAAAACTCTTACAAGTCTTCTGTTTCAGATAGTAGTTCTTCAAAGGGACTCAGCTACTTATCTACTATGTCACGACAATTTCTGGATTCTGTAGGTCTTGCTCTGTGTATTTTATGGGGGAAAAGCATTTGTCCAGTCTGCTTCTTTGTAGAAATAACTGAAAGGGCAATAGTATGAAACTTGTTAGTTTTTAAAAAGTGGAAGGAAGCGGGGGTGGGGGGAGCCTTTTAATTGTATGAGAAATTTAATTAGATTTAGGCTAATTAAATTCATTTTTTATATTAACATGTTCACAAATATTATTGCATCTCATTAGATTTCATTCTTCTAGCCTTACTGAACAATATTCAGTAGTAGTTTCAGATTACAATAAGTTCATTATGAAGATAAGGTGGAATTAGTGTAGGAAGCTCAGCTGGTTGAAGGGGTCTGTACTTTAATTACTGCAGAGGGTGTGCATATTAATTACAACACAAGTGATATTTACTGTACCTCAGGAACATATGACAGGGTAAAGATACTGACAGCACCAGCTAATAAACTCAGTATGATAATGAGGAGAAAAGACCATAAAAATAGAAGGAAATAAAATTATTCATAAAGTATATTGATCCCAAAGTAAAGACATTAAGCTCTGATGAAGGGCAACAAAAGGGAAGCTCCTCACTTTATCAAACAAATAACCAAAGTAGAGAAATGTTAGCAAGGAGACAGATTGTCATTATACTGGTCACATGATCACACTCCAGAGAGTACACAAGAGCCATAAAATGGGAGATTTTTAATAAATCAGCAGAAAGCCATACTGTCACCTGCAGGAACTGAGGTCGCAATGGCTAAGGACAGCTCCTTAGAGTGGAGAAGCCAGATTTGCTGCAGCAGAAACTGGAAGGAACCACACGCATACAAAATTGGGTTTAAGAGCCACCGTCCTCTCTGGAAAAGCAAGGGGTCACCTAGGAATGCTGTGAGAATTGCTCTCAGTAGCAGCCTGGAGGCCATCACCCACTTTCCTCTGTGGTTTTAGATCACCAACTATGATTTTGAGGTGGCCATGGGGAACAGTAGGGGTTGGTTGGGCAATTTTTTGCAGGAAATGCTCAGTTCTCTTATTCTGTCTAAGTCCATATGGCTCAAAGCAAAGTTCAAATTTTGGCTGTTGTGATTACATTTGAGGATTGTTTTTGTTTTGTTTTTACACAGGCCTCTCAAAGGGATGGTCTTTTTTTTTTTTTTTTTTTTTTCCAATTATTTAGTCAACTACCTAACATTTAGAAACAACCTCATTTTAGAAAACAAACAGCTGAATCACTAATTTTTATTTTACATCAAATAATTAATATAGTCAGGTTTTTGTTAAGTACTTATTATTCTAGAGGCTTAGTAGCCCAAATCTGCCACAAATTGTGCTCATAGTTTACTTATGGATAGAAAGTCCAATAGTTACCGATTTAAAATAAATTTTATTTTAACACATGAGAATAATAATACTGACTAGACTCTTGAGATAATTTTATGAGGAAAGTATTTTTGTGGATATAGGTATAAAGATGTTAATATATATTTATCTATGTGATAAATACTTGTATGTATGAACTTAAATCTATATAATAACTGAAAATGCAGTTCTCATTAAAACACCTCAAAAGCATAGTAGTGAACCTAGAGAAAAAGTAGTAAAGGATATAGCCAGGACATTGTGTAATCTGGATCTCCATCTTGGTAGCACAGTTGGAGTTGTTTGGAGACAGAAAACCAAAGTGGAGGTCCTTCATTTGGTTGAAATCTATAAAATCATGAATTGAAAGGCTTAGAGACCAAATTACAGCATGAAATGATGGAAAATCTCATTTTGCAATTTTGGCAAAACAAATAAAAGGAATAATTAACCAATTCACTCAGATCTGAAATGTTTTCATTTATGTGTCCTGTGGCAGAAGAGAGGATAACCCTAGACAAAGTCATCCCTTGTTTTCTATTTCTCATTCTGCTCTATTCAGGGCATATTCTATTTATTCCTAATATTCCAGTCTTTTCATGGTAGCCTTTTTATGTTTTGGTTGTGGGGTCAAGAGGTTATTTACTCACATTAAGGTGTAACATATCCAGAAATATTTTTATTTTGAGAGCAACGCTTCATGAAGCTCACATGTAATAGTTTGACTATCGGTGAAATGGTTGTATATAGGCTGAAATTACTTAAATATATGAAATACTTATAAACATGGGCCACATAAAAGGCCAGGCAAGCCAGAACATAGGGTAAAGAGTTGGTGATATGTTTCATAATTGTTATTGTTTTGTACTGGGTTATTTTCACCAATATATGTGTGATATTATGTTGCTAAGACACCAGAGCTGCAGGACTGTATAATACCTTGAACATGAACATGGGGTGTTCATAAGTATTTAATGGATGAATGAGGAAATGATTGAATGATTAGATGAATATACCTCAGTTGGTAGTTTTATCAAGTCTTGAAAATTACCAGCAGTACTTCTGTTGTACCTCGTGAACTGGGTTCTGTTTTTAACACTGGTGTTTGGCTTTTTGTGCTGACATTCCCTAATCACAATATCTCTGTCATCACCTGAGATATAAATGCTGGCCAGAGTGGATTACTGCTGTCAGGTAGCAAGGCCCTTTCTCCATGTTTCAATGTAAAGGATATAGGTGATAATGGGATGCACCTGTGTTGCAACGTGGGCCATGAAGCTGTCTGCAGCTTGCCTTTTGGGAGTTTCAAACAGTTTTGTGATCATATAAATAGCTTTAGCACACTTTCAATTATCAAGATGTTAATATATATATTTTGTCCAAAATATCCTGAAGTTTGAAAACAGAAGAATGGTTTAGGTGCATACCAATTATATGTATGAGATCCTCAGTAACAGACGGGAAATTCCAGGTCTACGCCCCTAATCAACTAGGATTTAGCATAGGCTACTTACTAGAATTGAAGAATCAGAACCTTTGGCAAAATAGGGGGAAGATTTATTTTAAATCATGTTGAATCTAATTCTGATTTTCTCTTTGAGCTCTATGGATTTCTGTTATAGGTTTACTTCTCTTTATTAAAGTGTTAAGTTTTTATTATAATTCCTGGTCCTTCTCGCTAAGTTCTTGCTGCCTTTGTGCCATCTCATTTGTCCTTAGTTTCGTCCTCCTCCTCCTGTACATTGCTTCAAAGATCTATAGTTCATCATTCACCATTATTACTCATTCTCCTGCTATCTAATTTGGTTCTGATACTTATTTCAGCAAATAATCCTTTCTCTTTTCCATGTTTCTATTTTAATGACTACGTTTTCAGCTTGATACTCTGGAACTGCTCTTTTCTAACAGAGGAAGCGTTGAGTTTATTGAGAATTTCGTTTAGGGCCATCTATTGATGTTTGAGAAAGGAGAGCAGTCCTTAGCTTCCCTCATTTATTTATTCCGTGAATAATGGGGAGATAGAGAATGTTTGATGCAAATATAAAGTAGACGTGAATTCTGATGTTCAAATGTGTTCATAGAAAGCAGAGAATTTAGGAATTAAAATATCAGTGAGACAAAATGGGTTATATCACCTGAAGACTGGAGTAACAGCCTGTATCATCAAGTTAAGAAAATCATTGTCTTAAATTTGAAATACATGTAAGGACAGTCTCATATGGGCTGAAATTAAATGTTTAAATTTAAATGAAATAAGTGGCATTTAAAACTATGTATATTAATATAAAATGTGCTTTGTAATCTCTACAATTATAGAAAACCACAAAATCCTTATGTCTCAACTACACAGAAAATCTTGTTAATTTTCATTGCAGGAAAGCAAAACTTATGAAAACAAATGAAAAGGCATTTGAACCTTAGTGTAGGGTTTAACTCCCCTCAGTACCTCAAACTGTCAGTAATTTAATAGATGAAAGTTTTAGAAGGTTAAGTTTTAGTTATAAACAAATTTATGTTTTTGTATGTTGATAATTAGAAAAAAGTATTTTGTGAAAATCTGAAGAAGCAAGATTGAATAGATAATTAAACATCACAACATTCTAATCAATAAATGAAATGGGTATGATTGTTCATGCCTATTCTGTTTCTTAGACTTTGTAAATCTTCATAAATCCCTTTTTATCCCCCCAAGATCATGTTGTCTATTTATTGCCACAAAGTAGGAGTCGTAGTCAAGGTTTCCTGTAAGTCTTTGCTGTACTGCTTCAAAGACTGTTAAAATAATAATTCATTGAGCAACCTCAAAGATGCCTCATACAATAGTGTTAATGAGCAATAAAGGAACAAAAAAGGCCACTTATGATGGAGAATTAGCAAATCTCTTAGAAAATGCCAAATTGACCAGCATCACTAGGAACCATGGAGAAAAGTAAAGGTGTTGTCCTTGGTATGTGACTCTGCAATAACAAATATCAAAACAAAAAATGTTTGATTTCATTTAGAAAGGATCATTTATCCTGTTACCTTTTCTGAAACAATCCTCACCCTCTGTTCCCTTATTCCTGTTACAATTAGTCATTACCTACTGTTGCTTGTGATTTGTTGGCAGTCTATAGCTGCAATCTGTTGCTCTGTGACAGATCGATTCTTTCAGCCCACAGACTCATTCCTGAATTCAGCCAAAATGAATATATATATATATATATATATATATATATATATAATGTATATGTATACTGTGTGTGTATAGAAAAGAAAAAGTCCAAGGTATATTGTTGTTGCTAATGTAGCAAATTATTCTTTTAAAAGGATCTTCTTAGAGGACACTCTTAATGAACCCTGCATATATTTAAACACTGGTGAACAACACTAAGCGACCCCCTATGTGGAACGGGCTCAGAGTCCACATGTGTAGACTATGGAATTTGAAGTATGTTTGTTTAGCATTGTCACTTTTACAGGAGACAATTTCAATGCAATATTTAAGTTAGAGAAGAGTAGTTGCTACTGAGCCTACTGAAGAGAATTTGTAGAAACCCTGTTATTTATACCCACACACATGTAGATGTATATACACACCACTAAGTTTAAATAATCCCAGTAAGATTCATATTGCTCCGGTTTTTCAGCAAAAGAAATTATAGTTTAGTTGCAATCAATTTAACAGTCAGAGCTTTGGTGTAGCAAAATATGTGCCTCGTAGCCCTTCAAAATTTACGCAGTTTGTACATATAGATATATGCTGTATATATTTTGAAGTGATACGTATGTTGAAATTTTTTCTTCACTTAAAACCGTGCTGCATAATTGATTGGAAGAGTTACTCTCATTACAGTCTATTTTTGCAGCAAAGCAGAGGCTATTTGAGATGCTTGTGGCTTTTTTTTTTTTCTTAAATGCTTTACTGCAAGGAAAGGAAAAACTAGTTATTATATAGTAAGATGCTATTCATTTTTGTTTTGTTCTGAATAGTGCTGAATTAAGTAACATCACTGCATTGCAAGATAATAAAAAAACATTATCTCTATTAGCTTTTGGTATCACTGTTGTCTGACTCAGTAAGACCTTCTTTGGTGAAGCATACATACATACTCACATACTCATTGACATTTACAAAATATGTAGTCTCTTGAGTTTGTTATCTCAAACCTCAGGAACAGCTTACTTCTGAACATTTCTATATAATAGGGTCTCCTCAATAATAAGGCCTGGACCACAAGAGTTGCCAAATTAAGAAAACTGGTTGGCTCTTGAGGAAATACTGCTGAACAAACAGGCAGATGTTTCACTGTTTGCGATATATTGATGGAACACTCTCAGTCTGTCAGCATGCATTTTCTCAAAGTGTAAACTATCCACTACTTTGGTTCCTGTTTCCATTTTAAGTTTTTGAAGAAGTCTCCTTGTCTGGCTCCAGGAAAACTACAAACTTTCTTCACTCTAAAAATAAGACAAGGTAGTCATTCATGAGAAATTACTCTAGCCACTCAAGAAATACTTAAAAAAATTTTTTTTTCAAGCACACTTTGGAAGGAGGCTGTGAGTTGTGTGGTCATTATGCAACTTAACAAATAAATTCATGATAGCTGAAGCAGAGTTTAAACAATATATAAAAGCCATAGGGGCTAATAAATAGCACAGGCAGGACTGCATTGCAAAATGCTTGCATTTTAAGTCTAATTACTCTTTCCACTCAATCATTTTATGAAGGAAAGAAAACGATTATTAAGCATAAATATCATGAAAATTGAGTGAAAATGTTACTTCAAGTAACTGAAGATATAGAAAGGGGCAGCTCTGTTATACTTGGTTTTATGTTATGATTGCCTTTGCAATCATTTAGGATAATCTTTTTTTAAAACAAAGTTTTTTTTATAATTATATAATTTTCAGACGTAAGACTAGAAAGATTACCTGGTGAATACAAGAATTCATTGAAACATTACATAAAAGTCTACTTTTAACATGATTTCATTGCACATGGACTCTGAAGACTTTATCAAATTGTCTGGATTTTACTAGATCTGAAAAAATAGCAGGAACACACAGAGAAACTAATTCAAAGATATTCCTTTGTTCTGGTAAATTACTACATATGCCTCTAGCTCCGTTGTATCTGAGGTTCTATAAAAAAAGGTTTTTTTTGCCCTTCCAGTGTGTTTTATCCACCATTTAAAAACACATTTAAAATATATTGCAATTGCGTGAGAAGTGACATAAATACATTTGGTGATTAATATTTATTTGATCAACTGTGAGTGCAACAATATGACTTCTAATTTGAAACCACACAAGCTTCCTTTTCAGCAATTCTGCCTTTCAAAGCCTTTCATTTGCTACATCACAGGCTGATCTTGGAAAGAGAACCTGTCAGATGTACTTTTCCCTACTTTTTTTCCAACTTGAACTGTTGAAATGGGGGAGTAAGCGGTGAACCCTATTTCCAGGTGTACCATATTGAAACTTATAAAAAAGTGTAAAGTGTGTGGAGGGATGGAGAATCTCTTCAACTCAAGGCCTGTGGGTAATTCTTGACATCTTGGCCTGTTAAAACATGTTGTAGAGTACATATATTTGAAGGCCTGCATGTACACTATTTGCAATATACAAACACATCCATTCTGCAAAAAACGAAAGAGTGGATGTCAAGGAGACATCTCTCAATATTAAATAAAGATCCTGTTCCTTTTTATATTATTATTCCTATTGTTTTATTTCTGTCCCCTGTGCTGGTGGTATCCTTTGTGGCACTTCAGCTATGATGAGATGGGCAGGCGAGCAGCTTTCTCCAGAATTGACGCCAGCTGGTTTGGAAGACTGGCAAACCCTCAACTCTCCCTCTATCCACCATGTTAGAGATTGACTTTATTATCTGCTGTAGCTCCATGCTATGCCTGTCTCTAAAGGCCCAGAATGCAGGCATGTAACACAGCCCTATTCACCATTGCACTTATTTTGATTTAGTCATAACTTCAGGAATTGCCTTTTAACAACAACTACAAAAAATGTGAGGGTCATCCACTTCTAATGCTGGAAACCCTGTGATAATCTGTTCCATGCATTCAAATGAAAATATGACTTCTTGGCAGAGAATAGCATTATAATGTAAAATCCCATATGCTGTTATACAGTATGTTGCAATCTGTTTTACGGCTGCCTCTATTCTAACGAGTGAATACTGCCAATAAAGCAATTGAAGATAACACTAATTGCTTATTTCTGTGATCCATAATTTTTATGGCTGCCTTATAGCTCTTTAGTCAAATAGATGCTTTTTGGCCTTTAAGATCTAGAACTCATGTACTGTAGCAATTGAAACTGGAAATGCACATGCTGGCCTGAGAGGCTTTTCTATACTTGATGAATAGGATGCAGCAGAAAAATAATTGAAAGATGCGAAAGGAAACAGAAGTCTTAAATCAGCTCTAACAGGTAAACATTAGATTTGATCAATATTTAGGTAACTTTAAATAAATAAATAAATGGCTGTGGATAAAATGAAATTAGGCTGTAAAGTCTTTGGCTTTCATGCATTTGGAGGCTTGAGCACAAACATGACAGTGAACATCATATCATGGTTGTGTGTGAGCACAGCCAGCTGAGATGAGGATCACATGTGATCCTGGCTTTTGCCACATATTGGACTATGTGGATGTGTGATCTTCAGCCAGTGATTCAACATTTTTGAGTTAGGTTCCTCTCAGAAGTACTAGGATGACTAAATGGATGTGAAAGCCTTTGCTAACTGTAAGGTACTAGACACTCTGCTAGTGATTATCTGGACTTGATCCCTCCTTGGGGCCATTATGATGTGCTTCCTCATGGATAACCTTATAGACTCTCCAAATAATACTATGGTTGTCCAAGAACATATGCAGTCCTTTGCTACTCAAAGTACAGCCTGTGGATTCGTAGCATCAGCAACACCTGGGAACCTGTTAGAACCGCACAATCTTGGGCCCCGACCTGGACGCACTAATCAGAATCTTCCGTTTATTGAAATCTCCTGGTGATTAGTATGTACGTGAAAGAATTGAGAAGCTCTGATCTAGTCTAACTTATTTCGTACAACAGAAAGGTGAGATCAACAAAATGAAGTGATTCACAAGAGGTCACACAGTATGCTCAGAACTAAGCCAAGATGACAGCCCAGGTCTTCTGAACCTAAGTCTAATCCATGATGTCTCTACCACAAAATACAGACGATTTCATTTGATCTTATGACAGATTTCATATTGACGACGTAGGCTAAAAAATTGGTAATATATTTGTAGCTCAAAATAGTGTAAGTCTAAAAAGTCATAGGTTTCTGCTTTCTTTGGTCAAATAGTAAAATAAAATCAAAGCAAATAATCAATAGGTTGTATTACTGAGCTTAAATTGTAAGCAAAAATATCTAGATTTCTATTCATAAAGTCCAGTAAATACATTATTAAATTTCTCAGATTGAAGAATTTAAGATATATGTTCTTAAATTCAGACAAGATGCAATTACAATGATCACAGGAACCTAGTATTCAATTTTTATATTTGTATCCAGCATCCTAGCTATTATAATCTTTTTGGTGGAAAAAAAGAGATGATGCTTATGTATAGTAAACATATTTCTCCTATTCAAAGAGTAATACACAAAGCACTGTGCCCAAAGAGAGGTGCCAAAGGATCTTACAAGCAATAGCTTAAAAATGCTCACAGTTCCCTGATGAGATATGCACACTAAATATGCAGTTTTGAAAAATATCACTAATTGGTTTCATTATACATACACAAACATACATGTTATATGCTATATTAGACATTCTTGTAATATTTCTTACATTTATTAAGAGTTGAATGGATAGAATGGGAAGACATTATGTTAAGTGAAATAAACCAGGCACATAAAGACAAATATTACGTGTTCTTATTCATATGTGGGAGCCAAAAAAAAAAAGGAAGAAAATTGAACTCATGGAGATAGAGAACAGAACTGGTGGTTACAAGAGCCTGGGAAGAGAAGCAGGGAAGCCCATATGTAGTGGGCATGGTTAATGGGTACAAAATACAGTTAGATAGAATGAATAAGATCTAATATTTAATAGCACAATATGGTTAATAGACTATACTTAATTATATAATTTAAAATTACTAAAAGAGTGAAATTATAATGTTCCTAACACAAAGAAATGGCAAATGCTTGAGGTATTAATACCCTATTACCTTGAGTTAATCATTATACATTGTATGCCTGTATGAAAATATCACATGTACCCCATGAATATGTATAACTATTATGTGTCCATAACTAAAAATAAAACATTTAAAAAAGAAGAAATTTACTAAAGTGTATATATATATATATATATATATATTTAAAAAGTCAAATACTGTGAACCACATGTACAGTATTATCTCATTTAATATTCACCAAAATCTTATAGGGTACTATTATCCTCATTTTACAGATGTAATGAGGAGCCCAGGGTTGAGAGAGATCAAGAAAAGAACTTGTCCAAGTATACATAGCCAGGAAGATAAAGGGAGAACTTAATGTGAAGGTTAAGTGGACCTTCCAAATCAATGTTGTGACTTGAAGGTAAGACTTTTGAGTCCTAATTTCTTAAATCCTGATTTAACTTGATCTCTTTGGATGTGAACCTCTACCACGACTTCCTGCAGTCATATTGAGATGGTGGTAGCCTTGTCTTCCTTTTGTACTAAGCACGTAGGTCTGTCAAACCGCTGATGCCTCTTTTCTAAGGAGTCAGGGTCTAGAGGAGTCTGTAGCCAGGTGAGGAGCCTTGAGAGCTGCTCTGCTCTTCGCAGTCAGACATTGCCTCCCTAAAGATGCGGGGTGTAGGTTTTTGGTTCAACAGTTTTACTTCTCTAGTGCTGAGATTGACAACAAAAAAGTGCTGCAATAAAAAAATGCCAACATACTTGAGGATATTCTTAATGAAATCAGTTGCACAGGTTTTTGTAGAGGAGTACTGAAGTGCGGGAGGGGAAACAAAGCTAGCCAAAATATTTCTAGCTAGAGCTGTGGGAGCTTTCTGACCGAAGGTGCAGAACTGAGGAGAAATGATTGAGAGATAAAGGAGGAGGGAGAGAGAACCTTTACTAGTAATTGCAGAGACAGTCTAAATAAAATAGCAATTAATAAGCAAATGATGGAATGATTGATCTAGAGCTTTCTCTCTAGCTTTCCTTCTTTAAGGAAACACAAGCAAACTTCAAATTTTCACTCCCATTTTATATGACACATCCTGCTCCTTGCTAATAGTCTATGTGTGGAATCTCTAAAACTGTACCTTGCCAAATGTTAACATCAGTGTATTCTGAAACCTCATTATGAAAGGAATATAATCAGAAAATAAGGAATATTGCAACCAGCTGTAACCTATAACATTCCAGTAACTATCCTGCTAGAAGAGATAAACCTTGATTACTAAATTCCAATGCTTTGTAACACCTCAGAGGGAAAAAAAAGACAGTTTGTCTTTCACTTGTTTTTCTTTATATTAGATGACTAGATTCTACGTTATCTTAGAGTTCTAGGTTTGACTATCTGATTTTTATAAAGTACTGAAGAAAAGGTCAATTTATATATCTCTACCTCCTAACATATTATTTGAAGATATAGCAGTATTTATGATACTTCCTTACATAGGAATTAACACTTCCCTATTTAAGTATTAATGAGATTTTTTTAGAGAAAAGAACAGAGTAGCAAGTCATCTGTTGGATCTAAAACAAATGTAAACCACCTCAAAACTCTGTTTTCTTAGAAGAAACCTCATGCAATGTGGAGCATATCAAGATTATAGACACAGAATTATCCTGCATTCTTTTTTATTTAAATCAGGTGTAATTTGTGAAACCTTTCTGCTTCATTTTAGAAAGGAAACTCTAGCTTTGCCTTCTTGTTGAGCTCTGATCAGTTTGGTGTTTCAGTTACACCAAGGGGCTTTTATTTCACCTCTTTGTGAAACTGGCTAGTTTCCTAAAGTCATTATTCTATTATAATTTTACACATTAAGAAGAGAGTAGAAAAAAGAGATAGTGTGGTATTATTTTATTACTACATAAAACTCCACTGTCAGAATGGAAAATGTAGGAAAAGCTTGGCACACAGATGGCTAAAAACTTAAAGCTGAGTAAATGATCAGAGAGAGAAAAACAAAATAGTATCGAATCTATGTTTCTCCGTATTTTTTGTATGCATATCGTTGAATTTGAAATTCAAATAAGGAATATATATATATATATATATATATAATCGCAAACAATTTTTTGATAAACAAGTAGGCCAGATATCCAAACAAGAAGATGCCGTTCCGCCCTCTCATTCCATTTAATAACAAGTCCTTGTGTCACCTTATGTTATAGGAATGGAATTATAGGGATTAATATGAACAAAGTTAACCCCTTTTAACTTACCATCACATAACGTTTCCAGCTTTCACACCATGAGGATTCTGAGCAGTGCAGGGTGGGGGGAGACTGGAGAGGTGCAGAGGAAAGGAAGATGTGAGGGGAGAGGAATAATAGAAACCTTTTTAAT
>CAUYQU010017323.1:0-47500 GCA_963574635.1 Cheracebus regulus | reverse complement strand
GGAATCAGCTCAAATTTCCATAAAAGCTGACATGACTACACTTTCTTAGCTCACACCCTGATGGCACATTCTTTTTGAATACAAAGAATACCTATTGCGTATTTAGTAAGCACTCAGCATGGTGTTAGGCAATTGCACTTAAATCTAAAGATTTTCAAGTCTTGTTCAAATATTTTCTTGTCTTCAATGGACTCACAATTTAGAAGGAAAATTAGACATGTGAAAACCAAACTATAATTCTACATGAAAAATTCCAAGTCTCTTCTAAGTGAGGAGTGTGCCATGATCCATTTGTTGTCAGAAAATACTGGAACTTGTATGTGTATTTATCTTTCATGGTTTTTCTTTTTTGTTTTTTTTCTTTTTGAGACGGAGTCTTGCTCTGTTGCCCAGGCTAAAGTGCAGTGGCATAATCTCAGCTCACTACAACCTCTGCCTCCCAGGTTCAAGTGATTATCCTGCCTCAGTCTCCTGAGTAGCTGGGACTACTCAGGATCATGCCCGGCTAATTTTTGTATTTTTATTAGAGATAGGATTTTGCCATGTTGGCCAGGCTGATCTTGAAACCCTGACCTTAGGTGATCTGCCCAACTTGGCCTCCCAAAGTGTTAAGATTACAGGCATGAGCCACCGCACCTGGCCCATGCCCATTATTTTAAATTTCTCTTTTTGTACTTCATGTACACAGCATAAATATATAAATTGGGGATCTAAAAATTTAAATTCAAAATTTAAATGATCTTCTACATGGAATACATTTATATTTTTATGTCATATGTAGAAGTTTTCATAATTCATTTGGAAACTAGCATCATATGGTTATGGTTATACTGCATATGAGAGGTTTGGAAACTTTAATTATAGTCTTGATTATACCACTAGTTAGTGTATCTTTAAACAAATAATTTAACATTTAACATATCTGAGGTTCTGTGACTTATCTTTTTGCCTAATACCCCCCCCCTCTTAAATAACAAGCATATATTGAGAGTTAACTTAGATTTGGAAACTTTTCTAAGCAATCTAAGTGTATTAGTCCATTTGATTCTCATAACATTATTAGAAATGTACTATTATCCCCTTTTTACAAATGAAGAAACTGAAACAAAGACAGATTAAATAACTTTCCCCAGGTGGCAAAGCTAAGAACAGGCAGGTCAGGAGTCTGAAGATGGGGTTAGAGAATTTCTAAAATAATTTTTAATTCTGAATTCATTGAGTTTCCTGTGGTAATGCTAAGGGCTCATTAGATCATTTATTGAACATTTACTTTGTGCCAGACATCGTGCTAGGTGTAGATTATACCAAAATGAAAGACAACTCCCAGTCTACTAGGAAGACAGCCATGTGTGTAGCCATGGAAACACAGAAGGGAAAGCATGAACTGGCCAGGAAATGTCAGAAAGAACAATATTAATAGAAGTGCCAAAGTGGAAGTAGAGAATGATAGGTAAATGGGGCAAGCGAAGGTATTAAACCAGAGAGAGCGGCATTGCCAGGGAGCAAATGTAAAAGAGAATGGTGTGTGTGAGAAAATGAAAGCGGCTCAGCATGGTTAGAGTCCATGTTGTGTATGGGAGGAATAACGAGAGGCTGGAAGTGGGACAGGGGCCAGATCCTGAATAGCCTTATTTGTTGAGTGATTTTAGCTTGTAGTGGATAACGAGTTACTCAGAAACTTTAAGGGATGGAATTATATGATTAGATGTGTATTTTAGAAGTTCTATTCTGGCTCTGGTATGGAGATTGGAGAGGGGAGATGTGAGGCTGAGGACTGGGAGTTTAGTTTTAAGAGTATCGAACTTGTCTGTTCGCTCATTCTTTCGTGAAATTCTGATAACCACTCAGTGATTTAACCTGTATTTTTTGATGTGCCTACTATGTGCCAGACATTGTTCTAGATGCTTGAACTCTATTAGTGAAGAACACAGGCAAAAATCTTTACCCTTGAGGAGTGTAAACCCTGGCACAATTCACGTGTAATTACAAGGAAGGACTTGGCTAAAGGGACAGTGTGGTTAGAAAGGGGGAGATGGATCTGCGAGATGTTTCGAAGGCAGCACTGACAGGACCAGTGATTAGGACTGAATCACAGATTTTTAAAATAAGGTCTGAAAAACCATAGACAATTTATCCTTGTGAAAGAAAATGATCCCAACAATAAAAGAGGGAATTTACTATTCAGGAAAGCTGGGAGAGGGCAGTCAAACTGACTTTATGGGCACTGGGAGTAGGGTGAAGAGGAATGAGTAGCCACTGGGAACATTATTTGGTCCATCAAGATGATTCAGGAGACTAACAGCCAATTGCCCACCACTAACCTTTTGACCTTTGACCTCAGAAATTTCCAGAGCAAAACATCCTCTTCAAAGTTTTGATTTTTACTTTTGGAGGGGGAATGAATACACCATCACTGGCAGCTACGTTTCTAGAAAGGATCTCCTAAACACAAAACAATTAAACATAGAAGTTTTATCTGGTGAATTTAGATTCTCATGCCCTACAAAAAGCTCAAGCCCTGTGATTATCTTAGCCCAGTCAGGGTGAGTCAGACCCACTTATTGCAAACTTTAGAGAATAATAGATTACCTTTGTAAATGAAAAGAGACAGGAAGTTTATGTAGAAGTTTAAATCACACTGAACTCTGCAACAAGTCTCAACAGGAAGCAATAGTAGTTTGCCACCTGTGGTCTCCTTGACCTGCCAGGGCGTGTATATATACAAAGCTTTGTAGAAATCATAACCAACAAAGAGAGACTGGCTAAGTGGATGGCTAGAACATCAGATTTTCAGGGCTTTTTCTATCCCTAGTGTTGACTTATTTAAGTCAAGCTTTGGGTCAGATTCTTGACTCTTGTATGCCTGTTTGTTCATTGGGAGAAAGGGGAGAAGAGCAGTACTTGGCACCCAGAGAAGGTTCATGAAGTGCGTTAAGGGCCTGAATTGAAAGGCTGTAATGTTATACAGAAGTGGATAACATTCTATTTTTATTGACGGCATGAATAAGAAGCATAGGTGGTCTGACTGAAAATATCTCTGAATAAGAGTCTTTTCAGAAATGTGGAATGATTGTCAGAGGCCTGGAAGGCAGTGATGTCATACTCTTTGGCCCTGGACATTGTCATTTGGCATTGAAGGGGTAGCATTGGAGTTGGCCTCAGATCCTCACCGGCTCAGAGGGGTGGAGGGGAGAGCAAGTAGAGTGCTCCTTCTCCACTGTTTGGGCCCTACGACGTGCTGCTGAAATAACTTTGACACCTTGGGGCTGTTAATGCAAATTTAGAGAATAAATTGGTCTTGGGGAGATGAGTGATAAAATGCAAACAACAGGGAAAGAAAGGGTCTTTGTTTACTTTCTCGTTTCCTGGTGTATGGCTAAACAGGTTAAACACCTGTGAGAAGAGGGTGCTTCAGGGACACCCTCATACTCAAATTGTTCATGGGTGTCTTGGAGATTGCACTCCTCTCCTTGTGCGGTGATTAGTTGCCTCTTCATCACTGGCGAGGCTGGCAGCGAGGAGCAGGGCCTTCACCTGCAGGTGTTGCCATGGCAAAGGACACTTGGAATAGATTCAGGCAATATTAAAATGCAAAAGTGAAAATAAGAATAGAGAGAAAATAGAAGCTTGATTCCTGGAGACATCTGAGTGGATCAAATCGCCTCCCTCACAATAGCCATTGCCAGCCTTGAGATCAACCCCACCTTTACCCTCTTGACTCCTGAGGTTCTCTGAGGCCTGGCTATGAGGTGCAAAAGCCATCTTTTTTTTTTTTTTTAACACAGTTAAATTTAAATTATTTTGTTCCTAGGAAATATGGAAATATGGTTTGGTTTCTTAATCCAAACAGGATTAAGAAATTATGAAATGAGAATTGGTTTTTGGATGCTATAAAACAGCTCCTTTTTTTTCTTTTAAATTCAGAAGTTGGCTAGCAAAGTAGCTCGTTTTATTGGCTCTGGATTTTTCTCTCATTACCATCTTCTTTAACATCCACGTGGCTTATCAAAGAAGCCAAGCCACATTTTTCCTGTGTCATCCTGAGACTTTGCCTTAAGTTTCACTTGGTTTTCACATTGAATTAAGTGTTCTCTTTCCTACCACTTCTGTATATTTCCCTATTATTCAGAATAGTCTGGTTTATTTACTAAGCTTCCCTAGAACTTGAAGGTATTTATGGTCAGATATCCTGTAGGTCATTATTCTCTAAGTCAGACAATTATCTATTTCTCTAAATATTTTAAGAATTCCCAGTTAAAGCCAGTGGCAGATTCCCTTTTCACACTCTGACTTGTTGATTTGCTTTATCTAGGTAGTGATGGTTAATAATAACATAGTAGTAATAAATATTTATTGACTGCATAACCAGTTACATGCAAATTCTTGAGTATGGGCCTAGATAGAGGTGCAATCTCAGTGCTCCCCAGGGTTGAGGAACTTGTGGTGTAGGGTCATGGGATGCTTGGGAAGATAATGCCTGTTCCATGGTGGATACTTGAGACACATTGGTTTCCTGCACTGCTTATGAGTTCTTGTTTAAAAAAAAAAAGTACCTTGCCTTTGGATGCCCCTTCTCTTTACCAGGGCAGGGTAAAATGTGGGGCTCAGCTAGGTTGTGGGAATAGGGAATGTGTGGGAGAAGCTTGGGCCTAGGACCAACGTCTGTGGGACTCTATATGCTCTTCTGAATCTATTGAGAATGATTAGCTACTCTTTGGTGCTATTGCTATTAGAAACCAGGACTTAAAATAGAATATTTCTTAAAATGGAATGGCTTGCAGTTAACTCAGGTCTGTACAGGGAGACTGCATTGTTGGCAAGCACTTGGGCTGGGAGGAACCATCTTCTGAATATTGGAGTTTTGTGCATGCTCTGTGGATTTTCATTTCATCTCATTTCTGTGTTTCCTCTAAAAATGAAGAGAAAGTTTCTTTATAGTGAACCTTCTTTTATGTGATCTAGGGTACAATTAACCCTGCTCGGCTTTCATCTTAAAAGTCGATTCAAGTAAACAAATGACCTTTCTGAAGAAAGGTCAGTGGGGAGGTTGTATTGTAACATCTGTTCTAAGCTGGAACCTGGGAAGTCCTCACAGGTCCCACCATAAGAAAATTTTATTTAAGTGGGCTTGGAGAGAAAGGGCAGAAAAGAAATGAAGAGGGCCTCGTACTGATCTGTAATTCTCCAACATTTGGAGGTTAATATATCTCCTAAGTTTGCTATGCACAAAGAAAATTGCCTCCAAAATGACTACTAACGCTAGCAATCTTTGACAGTTTGAAGGTCAATATAGTAAATTTTTTTTTTCTGAATCTGCTGTCTACCTGGAAAAAGGTATGCACAAAGATTGCACCAGATTTTCTGAAAATTCTGGTCAAATTCTGATCTGGTTGTACAGTTTACCAGTTGTCAACATGCCAATACTCTATGCGTGAAGCTGAGGCACCAGAATGATTTGCTGTTTGCTGAACGTCACCCTTATTCCACACTAAGTAGGTCCCAGAAGTTCTTTGATGGGACAAAAAGAATGAGTTACAGCCAAAGTTGAATGAGTTACAAGTGCTACCACCTAATTAAAATGATTTTGTGCCAGTTGCTTTTGTTGGGCAAGATCCACACGCAATATAATTTTAATCCTGTTTATATGCACTCTTGGGATGGATTTGAGATCAGCATTGCCATTTAAGTGAGGTTAATCAAGCATACTGTATGCAGCTTTTGTTTCTCCACTGTATGTGAAAGGTGACCACTGCTGACAGGTTACCCAACTGGCCGCTTACTCTATTAACAAGAAGGAGGTGGTTTTCAGTGTCTGGTCATTAACCCAGCCTCAGCCCCAGCGACTCTTTTTGCCTAGTCCTTGGAATACTGCAGCTGTTGCCAGTCGCTGAGCAGAACTCTAGTTATGAACTGCTTTGCTTTGGCTGCAGTGACATGCCTCTACACAAGGGGAGGGGGAGGGAGAAAAAAAGGGAAAAAAATACAACTCCCCTAAAAAGCAAACATGTTTTTTTTCTTCTTCTGTATGCCTGGCTCTGTTTATGTATATAAAACGGACATTATGGTGGAGTGAAAAAGACCCTCGTAAAAATCCTTCTTGAAAACTATTGTTGCTGACAGCCGTGACCTCTGTGAGTCTGCATGTTTACCCATAATTCATAATTAACAAAGACATTAGAACTGCCACAGGAGAATTCTGGGCTTTATTTCTTTCTAACTGGGCAGTACTAATGCTGGAAGTGCTCCCAAATCAGTGATTTAACATTTCAGGAAATCTTGGAGAGGCAGCAGAACCTCCTTCTATAGCTCATACACTGGGACTTTGGTGATACAGATACGGCCGAGATAATTATTCAGCTCTCGTTATTGCTGTAGCTCTGCACCTGATCCCCGAGCCATTAGAGCACTCTGCAGGTTATTACAACTATCAAACATCAAGGTCTCTTTTCTAGTCTCTTGACTATGTGGTTATCATTTTACTTCTTTTAAATCCCCCATCTGCATAGAAAGCCTCTATGTTTTTTACAGAGATCTGCTCACAGCCTTTCCCCCACCCTTTCTTTATTGCTCCCCAAATGGAGCCCTTTTCTTACCAGCACATTAGCATAAAAATATAAACCTCGTGCTTCTCCACTTGTATTGTTTTTATACCCTCTCTCTTGTTTGATTTTCTCTTTGAGGCTGTGCACACTTACACTTTAATTTGGGCAGCCAATGAGTCAGTGGAAGTGAATTCCCTTGAGTCAAGGAAACCATGATAATATAATTTCTGATGATGGGTGTTGTCAGTGCCCATGTTTAACCTTTCTCTTAGTTGAAGGCCCTCTTAACTTTATTGTATGTTTCTACCTATTGTTGCTGTATCATAGATTTTTGCCCCAAACCAGCAAATTGCAAGAGAATATAATGACAACTTGCCAAAAAAGGGGAAAATTTTGTATTGTAGGTGTATTTAATAATTCATTAGTTTTTTTTAAATCTCTTTACCAAAAAGTGTACCCTTTCTTGAAATTTAACATGAAACTGTCTTTTTGATTACATATATTTTCAGTTTTGGTCACAATATTGTTCTGTAATAAGTTTGCTTCCATTACTTTTCTAAACAAACTATAAGATGACCAAAACCAGACAGGTCTGAATATTCTGAGCCCTGTGTCAGTTATTTAGGGGAAAGCAGTCACTTATGCTACATCAAGATAATAATATAAATTAAGAATCTGAAGCAGGTCTCTGTGAATTGCATCTTAAATGAAAGCAAGTTGTTGTTTCTGAATGTTTTACACAGACTTGCTTCTCTTAGAAACCTTTATTTAGCATGATCTCCACCAAACACCTGTAATAATAATAAAAAAAAAAGGCACTCCACCCGCAGCAGGCCTATCTATAGAAAAAGCTAATTCACAAGGGGTGAGGGGCAGTCACAGACAGTATGGTGGGGCTGAGAAACATATGGCTTCCTCACTTAATATTGCTGCACAGTCGTCCCACACCATATTCCCTTAAATGGGCATTAGCTTTGTAGCCAAATTAGCAGGCTATAAAAAAAAAGAAAATAAAGGCACTTTTTGATACTGCAAAAAAACACCATTAAACATGACTTGACAGCATCTATCCATTATCTCTGTGTATATATTGTCAGCATGTATAGTAAGTTTTGCATGTAAAAAAATGAAATATAGAGAGGTTTCAAATGTAGGTAATGTTTTTATCATGAGCAGTGAAAGTTAAGTAACTATATGCTTTAATCTGTACTTTACTTCATCAGCCTATGCAGAGAAACCATCTGATATTCCTGACTTATAGAAGAGACTGGCTTCTTTTAGGATCTCCTTCTGGCCCCTTCTGTTGAACCAAGAAGGTTTTAAATATTTTTAAAATCATATTCTCCTCTTTTGTTAACTTAATGGTGCATGTGTATTTTCTTCCCTAGGAACTAAGGATAGCCTTCAACACAAAATGTATTATCTATTAATACAAATTTGTATAGATCAACTATAAAAGTAAATCAGTAGGTAGCATTTGTTGTGAATTGTTTCCCCATTATCAATGACAGCAATAAGAATGCTTCACCCTGGGAACTTTGTATTACTGTTGAATCATTTGAATACTGTCAGAGGTTTCCTATTTAGGATGTACTTTGTTTTTTTTTTGTTTGTTTGTTTGTTTTTTACTACTAATGAAATTGTAATTTCTCCACATGTGGTGATCTTAATACCAGAAAGTTTGAGTTAAAATCTTTCTTTTTATCTAGTCTTCGCTTCTTATTTAATGTGAAAACAAACTCAGAGAAGCCAAATAACTTGCTTAAAGTCACACAGCCAGCTAGTTCATGGCAAACTTTGGTTCTGGTCTCTTGACCCTTTTCTCTTTCTACTATACCACATTGCTGCTTCCAATAATTGTGTAATTATCGATATTCCCAAAGCAAGAGAAGGCACTTGTGAGTTTTATTTCTAGAAGAAGTGATGGTTTGTTCTTAGCCATTCATTTGCTCATTGGTGAGAAAAATGCATAAATTTGCAAGATGGTGGGCCAGCAATATGGCAAAGGTCTTTTCTTTGTATGACAACCAACTGACCCCTAAATGAATTGAACCCTGACCCCCTTCCTCATTAGTTCCAAGAAAGCTAACTAGCCCAGAAACAATTGTTACAAGCAAGCTACAACACAAATCCGCCATGTTATTCCTATGGGATTAATTAGAGAGCTAAAACAATGCTTTCTCTCTGAAAGACATACAGAATCATATTGTTATGTTCTTCTGACTTGTGAACCTCTTGAAATTTAATGCAAAATTTTATGTAAGGACAAACATATATTCCTCTGGAGAGAGGCTTCCAAGTTTGCATAAGATTTTCACAATGTCTGCCTGTGTGTGTGTGTGTGTGTGTGTGTGTGTGTGTGTGTGTGTGTGTGTGTGTATGTGTGTGTATGTGAGAGAGAGAGATCCAAAATAGGGTGAAACAGTCGTTCTACTTCATGCTCCAGTGCGTTGTGCTGATGTCATCACTGGTATTGGTGCTCTACCAAAAACACAAGAATTGCATTATGCTTCACTATATCGGAGAAATATATTATTTACATATTTTTTTCCTTGATAAAAGGGATGGCAAGTAAATCTATACATGTGGCCCTTATAACTAGTGCCAAATCAATAAGGAGTAATTTGGGATATTATGACAATTTAGTTTGAATAAGGATGAATGCCACCCAAATCTTGAGTGCTGACTTTCCTACCCAATGAGAAAAATAATGCTATAGCCTGTAGTGTAAGAACATGATAGTATCCAGGATAAGGAGAGTGGACTGTACTAAAAATGAAATATTCAAATATTTGACAGTATCTTTAACTTACTTAGATGTTGTATAATAAATAGTTAATAGGACCTTTCTAGTAATCAGGGAGTTAAAGCACTATAAAGAAACTTCCATATGTACTTTGTTATCCAAGAGACAGATAGAGAGATGTCGTTCTACTGATATATTACATAAATCATGGTGCCAGCCAGAAAAACAACAGATGACCAATTTGTACAAAGCATTTTTTCCTTATGTTACATTTATTTAAAATACATTAAATCGTTGTGCTAAAATTGAGGCAGCTGGCAGTCCAGGCAACCTTATAAGATTTGTGTTTTCTGGATCCAGGCCTATTCATTTGGAAAGGTGAAACCACTGGGCTAATATATTTGCTTAGTCATATGCCAAGCCCTTGGAGAACACAGGTAGTCCAGAATTTACCATGCATTCCATTTTTTTTAAAATCAGAAATCTCCTGACAAATGAAAGTCAGATGGTTAATGCCCATTTACTTCCAAGTGAAGTCACTAATTAATGGTGCCAAGTCTCAACCCAAAGAAAAAGACTCATATGGGATATAATCTGAGAATTCTGGCCATTTTCCAGGGGCTTCTTGTCTCTTATTTTATGTACATCAACAATGATGTGATGCCGAGCTGACCTTAAAAATAAAAGTTATGTCTGAGTTGGGTGGGTTTGTGTTAAACTGATTCCAGCATGGGCATAATATGTTAATGCAATTTTAATGTTTGCTGTAGGGTTGTTTTAGCCCATAGTTTTTATCAAACTCTTAATGAGTGATGACCTCCTCAAAATGGTAAAGATCACTCACTGTTAAGGGTTTTATACTTTGCTTAAACCAGCTTTCAGTGTCTATTGTCAACTTCATTCAAAACCAATATTGGATAAATAGGGCCATAAGAGAGAAACTCATCTTAAGTGGTCTAGTCCCCTGTTGTGGCAATTTCTTCAATGACAGCTTAACTTTTGTTAGTGGTCTCGCAGGGATGTAATGGTCTTACAGGCTGTGGTCATGTGAATATATCGTCACACAATGACATTAGTTATTCAAATGAGAAGTTATTGGTTTCAACACATTTGTCTTCCCGGTTGGCCAATATTCGGAAGATGGGATTTCTTCAAGACACTTAAACTTGAAAATTGAAGCTACCAAAATGATAGGTTTCTATTTGAATTCATCAACTATTTTTGTGTCACTACTGTGTGCAAAACATGCTAGGAACATATTTTGTAAATTTTTAAGGACTTAAATATTCTTTTTCTCTTAGGAGCCTGAATTCTCTTAGGAGCATAAAAAAGAAATATAAAACAAAGTCTGTTCTCTCTGTTTATGATCTCGATGGAGAGATTTATATTTTAGAGAGACATGGAAACAATTAACAGTTCCAGACCATGAATTGTACCTAGTTGAATGTCAAGATATATAATAGAGATGGTCATGACTAGTTGGTAAAAGCAGAGGTTATAGAAGGTCATTAGCCTAAAGAGGTCATTATGGAAGGTTTCTATAAAGAACACTAATGGAAGAGGTAGGAATTGAAAAAAGCTCTAAAGTGTGGAGAAGATTCAGATGTGTAGGGTCAGGAAAGCATTTGATAGTGTTGGCTGACAATGAGAGCATTCTAATAGATTCATAGCACCACTATTAGAATAGATATATGACAAGTTTTATCTGTGAGCACTTAAAAAAATGGTTAGTGGCTTCCCATGTTGGAGAAGGACAAAAATATGAAGCAGGGAGAAAGGAATTGATTTTTTTTCCCCTTTAAAACTAAGGGTATGCTACAAAATAATGGGGACAACCTTGGGCACTTGAAAATATTTCCATCAAGAGTGAGCCCAGGAAAGGGCACAGGTGAAGGATTCTTGGTAACTGTATTAGAGCTAGATCCAGAAATGCTAGAATTTAATTAGTAGAACATGTTCATGGCAGAACTTTCAGGATTGAAAACCCAGGACAAAATCATGTCCAAATTAAGTAGCTTTGGTTGACTTTTAAAAGGTTGAGATAACCTAGAGATTTCTTATTTTCATCTCAACTAACAGATATATGTTATGTATATACTGCTAAGTAGATGGGTTACAATGTACGTATGAAAGGATTGAAGTGTGGTAGAATAAAGTAGAGTATATATGCTAATAGAATGCCTGTCTTAGTCTGTTTGGACTGCTATAACTCAAGCTAGCTTATAAATGACACATTTATTTCTCCCAGTTCTGGAGGCTGTGAAGTCTAAGATCAAGACTCTAGTCAGTATCACATCTGGTGAAGGGTTGCTCTGACTCATAGATGGCACCTTCTTCCTGTTTCCTCATATGGTGGAAGTGGCAAACAAGCTCAGTCAGGCCTCTTTATATAATGGCATTAATCACCTCACAAAGGCCCTACCTTTTAACACCATCACTTTGGAAATTAGGATTTCAATATATGAATCTGGGGGAACAGTAAATATTCAGACCATAGCAATAACCCAAATTATTAACCCATAACCTCAAGGTAAGTTAAAGTATTTATCAGCCTGAATTTTTAATTGATTTGAAATTATGCCCAACCACTATTTTTTTCTCCATGTGACACATCTTAAAAATTATCAAGACTTTAATGGAAAAAAAGAAATTAGGTTGATCTGTCTTCTACAAAATGACAAATATCAGAACTGTAGCCAAGAATGAGTCTTGGTTTACTATAACATTGATTTCTTTTCTTCTCTATACTCCCCTCCCCCTCTCCTTCCCTTTATCTCTAATAAAGTATTAGAGTTTGAATTCTTAAGTTATGAGGAGTCATTTTCTCATGCAAGGGGACAGTATCTTCCTGCATCTTAACAAGATCTAAAATTTTGAGCAGTTTGTAATAAAATCAAGATTTCCATTCTATCTAGATACATCAAGCATGGTCAACAATAGCAGTAGAGTACAGAGGTTAAGCATTCAGGCTTTGGGGTCGAAGAACTTGAGCTTGGACCCAAGTTTCTTTCAAGTGGGTAAAATGACTATGCTGTGTATAGTCAAGTTGCTGTAACTCTTTCAGTTTCAGGTACCTTATCTGTTAAATAAGTATAATAGATTATATTTCATAAATTTATTGCAAAAATGAAGGTAATATATGCAAAGCACTTTACATAATACCTGAAACAAAAAGCTTACAGCCATTGTACCTTTTAATATAGCATTGTTGGGGTTCAGTACCTACCAAATCAAAATGACTGTAGGATACAAGAATATGCCACCCTAAAATATACTTGTCATATTTTAAGCAGGTTATTTTGAGAAACTGTAGACACAGGAGTAGCCCTGAAAAGTTGCCTTTTTGTAAATCAAATTTACATCTATAAAGGAAATCTACATTAGCAAAAGTATCTGTATTTGGAAAAGGGCTCTTCCTAGGCAACTATTATTACCTGAGAGACTTTTTTCTGCATGACAAGATGACATTTATTTACCATACATTTCTTCCTTTCTCCCTCCCATAATTTGTCTCTACCAACTCACTAGGAAACCCAGGCCTCGGTTCCTTTCGGTAGCTGAGGATGCTATATAAGCTTCAAGCTTGCTCTTCTTTGAGTCATATTTCTGTGGGACCCTCATGTGTACTTATGTAATTAAATATGGCTTTTTTCCTGTTAATATGTGTTATGTCAGTATAATGCATTGCCCAGCCACAGAACCTGCAAGGTAAAGAGAAGCCACTTTTTCCTCCCCTAGAGTTCTCATGTCTGACCTTAGGCCTGGCCAGTGGAACACCCCAGAGTCATTTTACCATCACTTTCGCATTACAAAGTTACATACTAGACTTCAAAATTTAGGATATAGATCCTACTTGTTTACTGACCGCATCCTTGAGAAGTAGTTATGTATAATGTGGACCAAGCATTGCTCTGCATCTGGTCCTGTTGAAATCAGTCTTCATGCCTCCTCCTCAGCAGGGGGCAATTCCTCAGCCTTGCTGACCTGGCTGTGACATTTCAGAACTCCTGAATAATGAATCCTCCAAACTGGTTAGTGTGCACATGTGGTAGCTATTTTTTTTTCCTCACCAATCTTTTGTATTATGAACAATCCATGTCCTAAATGCTAATTAGCTAAACTGGGGATCAAATGATTACCTTGGGTATAGAATATGATTTTTTAAGAGGTGCTCAAATAAAGATATACAACATAGGCTAAAATAGTTTCTTTCAAGTGGGTAAAATACCTATCTTACAAATTGGCCAAAAAAGGTATTTACCTGATTGAAGGTAACTATCCTCAAAGATAGATTTAAACTCTTTAAGTGATATTTGGGGATGGAACCATTAGAATCAAGGAGAGTTGAGTAGCTAAAACTTCATGCCATGTTTTAAAAAATAAAAGCTTGATCAAAAAAAAAAAAGTAACTGACTCTGTCTTTAGCCTAAATATTGTGAAAAATAATCTCAGTTCCTTGGGTAGATAATGTACATTGACAAAAAGAAGCTAAATATGGTTTACAAATATTTTCTGATATTTAGGCAATGTAATGCAATACTGAGCTTTAAAAAGGTAGTCTACATGTACGTTTATTTGACAATCTGAAATGTTTCAAGGAGGCTATTAGGTTCTTTCGGGTAAATAATGCACAGAACGAAATTTAGTTATGTCCAAACATACCTTTAGAGGACATGACATTCTCTAATGACTCTACCATTCTAGTGTAACATGTCAGCCCTTGTTCATGCCCCAGATTTTTTTTTCACTCATTATCTCTCCATTTTATTTTTATGTTGTCTATTCATGCTCTCCAAAATGAACTATTTGCTTTTCAAATGCACCTTACAAAAAATTGGCATCTTTATAGCTATGCTTAGGTGGTGACACTGGCTGAAGAAAGCAAGGCATTTTGAAATACGAGCCAAAATATCCTGGCACTCCAACCGTCCATCAGGGACTAAAATCCTAGACCTGTCCTTAATATGTGCCTTTGTGAATACTTATTGTGGCCAAAATGTCGTGTCAACTCAGTGTCTGTTTAGGGATCTTGCTGGTAGCTAAACAGAGGTATGTGGTTCATTAGAATCGGTTCCGTTGCTTGTTAGGGTTATATTTGCATCTTTTCTTAAGGAAATGGTCTTAAAAACAAGAGCCTTTAGGAGACTGCTTTTCTTTGGACACTTTGATAGAAGAGTTTTAGAGAAGGGGCTGAGAGCTGGAGGCGTATGGCTGGTTTCATCTTCCGTGTGCCTTTTTCACTGCCTGTCTTTAGCATCTCTGCTTCATTGCCCACGTGTCACCTGTGCTTAGCTATGAGGCGATATATCCTCTTCTATTCCAAAAACATTGATCTAAGTCTCCCTCCTTCCTTTTTTTAATAAATCTTAGTGAAGCAATATAACATTCCAGGTCAGTCCTGTAGTGCTGTTCTGGCCTCGCTGGAGCGGCTGCTGCAGAGCATGGAAACTTGCTGGCACAATATTGCAAAGTGACTCTGGGGGGGCTGGACGACTTCCAGCCAGCAATGAACCACGGCCAAGAAACGCCAATATGGATAATGCAAACAAGAGAGATTTGGGGCACATTTCGATTTAACCATCTGATTTAATTGACAGAATAAATGCACCTGTCAACGGGTAATATTCTTGTGATTAGTTTTGGCTGTGATGATGAGATGATGTTAAAAGAATGTCAGAACAACCTGTCCTGGGACTCTTACAGGCAGTTTTGAGTGAGGGAAGGTCAGTTTTTAGCTAGTTCAAAGAAGCAGGATTATCTTCTTGTAATGTGAGGATATTTTATGGAGACAGTGAACATTTTATTTGACGTTTTCCCTCTGTGCTTAGCCTTCACCACAAATCAGACAAAGTAGGGGACAGAGGCACACAGAAGTAATTGGCTTTTGAATCAGTCTCTATGGCTACTGGAGATTGTCCTCATTTGGAAATGGACAACTCTAGGTATTAAGCTTAAAGCTGCACCCGAGTGATCTCACATTCTCCCATATTGTGGTTCTTGTTGCTAGCAGAGTAAGCAATTTAAGTAGAATTTATATGGGATAAGGCCTTTAATTGAAGTCCTTTTTTCCTCAGAGAAATTGTAATTTGTGATCTTAGAACAAGTATATTAATCAATGCTCACTAATTCCTTCATTAACCGTTTGCAACCCAGCCGCAATCTCCTCTCTAGAAATTGTGCTGCTGATGTGGCTGATGACCAAATAAGCAACTTTAATAATCTTCCCCAGGCTCTCTGACCTCTCTGAGCTATTTAACATTGTTGAACTTTTTCTTCTTTTTGAAAATGCTATCTCTCTTGGCTTTCCTGAGGAAGCTGTCCTTTCATTCTTCCTCCTCCTCTCAGGTCTCTTCTTCTTGGTCACTTCTACTGATCTTTCACTCATTTGTATTTTATTTTTTAAAATGACAAGTAAGAATTATATGTATTGTGTACACCAAGATATTTTGAAATGTGTACATATTGTGGAATGGTTCAATTAAGCTAATATATATATATACAGTACCTACTTACAATTTTTTTGTGGTGAGAACACTCAAAATCTTTGTGATTTTCAAAATATAATACATTGTTATTAACTATAGTCACTATGTTGTACAATAGATCTCTTGAACTTGCTCATTCTGTCTAATAGGACTTTTGTATCCTTTGACCAACATCTTCCCAGACCCTGGTAACCACCATTCTACTCTAATATTATGAGTTCAACTGTTTTAGATTTCACATATAAGTGAGATCATGCAGTATTTGCCATTCTGTCACTGACCATTCATTCTTTATCCATTCTACGTGGCCATTATTCAAACTCCTAGGTCTGTTTTCATTCTATTATTTCCTCCCCTCCTTTCTTTCTCTATAGTGCCCCCCACCCACCAGGTGTTCCTTCACATCCTTCCATAGATGCCTCTTAAATGTACCTTCTAGTACAAATGCTATACTAGATTCCTGATCACATATTGAACTCCCTGTAAGATATATCCCAGACTGAATGAGTCATTCTGACTATTCCATTTCTATTCTTAACCATTATGCCTCTTATAATCTCTAAATTGTGATACTAAATGTTTTGGAATAGAAGTCTCTTTGAGTACCTGGTGAAGGCTATGGATTTTCTTCTTAGGCAAAGGTTCATACAGAACTCTATTTAAGGTTGCTTCCTAAACTCTGAATTCTATGCTTTATTCTTGAGGATTCACCATCTTTGGATTAATAACCTCTGCTCTGAGCATCTTTGACTCCTCCCTTTTCTTTTTCTCCTACATCTAGCCAGTAATCAACTCCTATAGGGCAGTATTTCTCAAACTCTGGACCGTAAACCAAGAATCTGTTGATTTGCCTCAATTTATCCTCCTGAATTGGACTGTCTTCAGATGGGACATGGAAACATTGGCTGTTTAAGACAGGCATGACTTCGTTTGAGATCCACAGCTACAGAATATGCTTTCACTGTCCATACCCACCTTCCCTCCACTTTTGCCTTTATGTTCCAATTGCCAACACCCTACTGAGCTTTCATTATTTCTTACCAATGATGTTGCATAATTTCTACCACTATTGATTGCCTCCTTGATGTCAAGTGCTTTTCATGCATTATCTCATTTAATGCTCACAACTCTCTAGAAAATAGCCCCTATGAACTCATCTTTTAGGTGTGGAAAGTCACCCTAAGAAAGGTCAAGCAAGTTGCTCAAGGTTACACACTAATACGTGTTGTTCAGGAATTAAAATCGAGTGTTATTGAGTTCCAAAGTTCAGACTCCTCTCTGAGGCACCTCGCTGCTTCTCATTGCTGTCGCTTCTCTGCCTTCTGTCTCTCTCACCATCATTCTTTAGTTGTTTCCAGACACATTTTTCTAAAGTCTATTTCTGCCAACCTCTGTGAGAAATCATATCATCTTACATTCTATTTCTCTTTTCTGTCCCTTCATTAGATGCCAGGATCCTGAAGTTCTGGACTGTGTCTGTCCTGTGTAGAGGAGGAACCTCATAAATATTTTGAATAAATCATAGCCATTACCTTATCAGAAAACTTTAGTAATTTCCTATTGGCCTGTGAGTAATTTCTAAACTTCACAGTAAGTCATTCAGTTTTCCAGGTTAAATTTGACCCCTTTTATCCTTATTTAAACATTTTCTATGGGTAGTCAAATTTACCTTTCCAAATGTGCTCTTTGTTTATTCAACTATCCTCCTTTTTGCTTGCTATTATCTTGATCTAAGATTTGTTACTGCTCCATTGTATTATTAAATATTATCAGTCCCTTAGGGCTCACCAAGAATGTCATGTTCTGTGGAGGATTCCCTGTTCTTCACCTATGCAGAAGCTGATTTAATTTCAAAAACATCACAGCACTTTATATTACCTTTAAGCTACTAGTCTGATGATTTCTATTGCAGATAATTGTGTACATTTTTCATTTTGCCTATCATACTAGCATACTATAAATTCATTAACAACAGGGTAACATCTCATTCACTTCTGGAACCCCTCCATCTGTATAAGAGTGCTTTCCATGTTATGTAACAACTTGTTGAATATGTCACTGGTCAGAAGTTCAATGTGAGAAAATTGGTAAAATGGTATACTATATATCTAAAAGATTTTGTTAAAAGGCTAAACCAGGTATCTTCACTACTCTTAACATTATGCCCAATTCTTACTTAAAAAAACAGCTTACAAAGTTTTAGAGAAGATATCCTTGCTATGCTAGGTGTGGGGTGGATGCCTAAAATGTCTTAAAACATGGTATTCTTGATAACCAAAGTGAATTATTGGCAGACTGTACAAATCTCAGTTATCAGCAGCAACTGCAAACTTGCACACTTCTCCAGGTGAGTTTTTTTTTTTTTTTTTTTGAGACAGAGTCTGCTCTGTTGTCCAGGCTGGAGTGCAATGGCGTGATCTTGGCTCACTGCAACCTCCGCCTTCTAGGTTCAAGCCATTCTCCTGCCTCAGCCTCCTGAGTAGCTGGGATAATAGGCACCCGCCACTATGCCCAGCTAATTTTTTTTTGTATTTTTAGTAGAGACAGGGTTTCACTATGTTAGTCAGGCTGGTCTCAAACTCCTGACCTCAGGTGATCTGCCCTCGGCCTCCCAAAGTGCTAGGATTACAGGCGTGAGCCCCTGTGACAGGCCTAGGTGAAAATGTTTAAACCTTTACTTGGGACCATTGCCCCAATATCTTGGACTTTTGAATAACTTAAGTTTCATACCTCTCCAACAGCTATAAAGGCAAATCAACATGGATAATGTAAGTCAAATTTGGGTTCCAGACATCTCCATGTTCTGTTCAATATGGACTTACTCTGTTAACCTGCTGTGAGGGATAATACATGGTCAGTGGTGACTTGAGTTGATTCGAATATGGAACCCCAGGGGGAAAAATTACTTTCAGATATGTTTTAGCAAAAGAAAAGAAAAATGAGTATCATTCAAAGAAGCATGAGGAATAGCTTAGGCTCCCTTGAATTCAAATAGTCAGTTTTCAGTAAAAGAACAAAACACTGAAATGCTCTCTCATTCATACCTAGATATTGGATCTGTGGTATTAACTCTCCCAGCTGTTAGATGGCACTGCTATCTCATCAACTTGTTACTGAAAGTATGTTTATATGGTTTGAATAGGGTTACAAAAAAAAGGAAGTTCTCCCAGTTACAGGCTCAGAGGCTCAATGTACCTCTAGGCAAAGGGATTGGAAGGAGTGGGACTGGTAGCTGATCCTCTTAAGAGCAACTGGTTTTAACTCATGCTTAAGTCACCAAAACCAGATATTCAAATGGAGCACACTGGACTAAGAAAGGTCAGAAGTGGCTGAGTCCAAGAACATCCTGTATTGGTCACATTCTTCAACACCACACTGGCATCATTGGTGAATGGTGAAGACTTAGTAGGGAGCTTTAGAACTAATAATTCATAGATTTACAGGAGAGAGCAAGAGTAGAGACAGTAATTTGGGAAAGGCTTGAGAATAGATTACACATGTTTCTGTGAACATAGAACATAAAATTGCTATGTATGCTCACTGTTATTAGTGCAGGGGTTTGGGTTATTTCTAGATTGTTGGGTGAAGGTGATCATCTGATCAGAATCAGAAAACCATTTTGGTAGAGGAAAAGATAGTAAATATTTTAGGCTTTGTGAGCATGTGCCTGCCTCCTTTGCTTCTTTCTCCACTGTTCATCTTCTCCACCTCCTTCTCCTCCTCCCCTCGTTCTCCTCCTCCTCTCTCACTGCTTTCTTGTTTTTCCTTGGAAATATAAAAAATAATTCTTACTTCGCAGCCCATACAGAGTAAGGTACAGACTGTATTTTGCCCATGAGTCATAGTTTTCTCAGCCCACTCTAGGTAATCAAATACTATACAAGTGAACAGTTTCCACATAGACTATGGATAGCTTTAAAATTTTCACAGAATTGAAATAGAATGAAATACTCCTAAAGTCATATTAGTGAACACTTATTTTTGTTTTTGAATATTGTTTAAAATCAAAATCCACAATTGGAAAATCAATTACCTTATATCAAAAAATAATTTTAGAAAATAATTTAACTTGGATATATTTGTAGTGTTAAGTAACCAAAAGTTACTTTTCTAAGCAAAGTGGATGGGGCTCCAAAATGAAGTTTACATTAATTAAAGATGTAGAGACATACTCAGGCATTTTCTATAATTCACCACTGTCTTAAAAATTATCCTACGCATCTATCCTCTAGGTACTTAGATTAGTTTTATGTTGTTTCTGAGGTCAGAGGTCATGAATTTGTTTTTCATGTTTCTTTCCTTGACTGCTTTCCCAGTCTCTACTTCTAGCTCCTTTCAGTTTATCATAAAATTTTCTGTTGAAATTCTTTGCATAATACAAATGCATAAAGCATGAATGCTAAAGTGTAGACTTGATTCCTGAGGTTATTGGGACAATAGCTTAAGTAAGTATATTTAGAATACCCAACTTGAGTATAGAAAGCAAAGATAGGTTAAAAATATTTCTTCAAGTGGCTAATACATGTTGAGCTTCTTGTTAGTAGAGTTCAGAAAATGAGAAATGAAGATTTAATAGCTATAATAAGAGATTAAAATTATCTTTATCTTTAAATATTTTTTAAATGAATGTATTATAGAAAACAATGGGAGAGCATGGAAATATGAGTTGATAGTTTCCTTTTATGGTATTGTGCAGCCTCCAAAACAGTTTTTCATTCTCAGTATTCTGAATGAAGCAATACATAAGGGAAGACATTGCTAGCTTATCAGATAATGTGTGTTTAGAAATGCACTTTCAGTATAATAGAAATGGTCATTTTGAAATAAATGGGAAAATGATTTCACATATTTGAATGTAGACATCCCCAAATCCATGAAAAGGTCTCTTTCCTCAAACATTTCTTATTGTGAAGGTTAGTGTTAGTGGAATGAGCCACTCATTCGCAGTGTTCTCAGTTGTGAGCAGGCATTTCTACCCCAATCCTTGAATTTATATCACTTTATATTGAGAAGAGCTCTGCTTTTGTAATTCTTATTCCTGAGAATATTGTTTTTATACTAGAGATTCTTAACCACACAGCATGAAATAATGAAACTTTTATACATAAATAGGTACTATTAAGCAGTAAGAAAGAGCTGTTCCTAATTATTCTCATGTAGCAATGATTGGGATTAGAAAGAATGGAAGGGCACTGTGAATAGGTTCATTTTCAGATGTTATTTCCTTGCTTCTGGCTCAGTGTACTTGGGGTTAACTTCTCATTGAAATTGGCATTAACATAACTTCAGGTTCATGTAAAGGAAATTAAAAAATTGAATCATATTTTACAATCTGTGTAGATAATAAATTATCTCAGCCTCTCTGTTTCCTTGTTCTTCACATAGCACACCATGTTTCTCTGTACCCTAATGCTTCAAAGTTCTGATATGATACCTGGAAGTTAGCTGACAAGGACATTTACTTGGATATTCAAGAGATATATCTGTATTTCCATAGAGGATTCTTAAAATCCAAGAAAGTTTTAGATTCAGGAAAATAGAAGAGCAAAAGTACAAGTTAATATTTTTGAATATGTAGGTACCCAAGCATGCAGCCTGCAGACGACAGCACTGCAGAGATGTTCTCTGCTCTCCCTTTGCCTTTCCACATGCCAGATACGTGGGTTCACCATTTTACAGAACTTCAAAACACTTGGAAGGTTTGTATTTTTCAAATTTGGTATCTCCTAGAATAATAGTATATATCAGAAAAGAGAAAAGTTATCCTCACAAGAAGCACGTATATTTTAATTATTCTGTCAGTTCTTGTCCCCAATGTATAGGCTACCGTCAAGGCCTAACATTTTCTCCAGAGATTTCTGTGGGCTCATGGAGGGTGGCTTCTGTTTGAAGAGCAAACAGAGGAGACATGAACTCAAGGCAACTCTTCTAGATTTCTCACAGAGCCAAGTGCAAGCTGCTCTTGCACTCAAAAGGAATGAAAGAACAAAGTGTGTCCAAATTGATTCCTAGCTTGAAGCTTTCAGCTAGGATATAAATCTGCCCTGTTCACCTTTCACAAAGCTAATCCCAAATCAGTTTATGGGATTAGTGCAGTTACTCTGTAAATCACTTAAATGGTATTTGAGGCATTTTCATGAGAACTAGCTTCTGCTGGATGTTTTCTTCTATTTTTCACACACAGTAAAGTTCTTTTTTCAACATTTTGAAAACTATACAGAAAGAGGGCTTGATACCCAAAATGGCAAAAGAAACCTTAGGCTTCTAACTCTGATAGTACACATTTTTAAGGAAATCAAATCCTGGTTAAACTTTACTTGATCTTTTGATAGTAACTCATTTGTCTGCAAAGAAGGGTACACATTTTGCTCTATACTGTTATGTAAAGGAAAGATCAATTTTTCACAAGTGTTTCAAAATTCACTCTGAACTGAGTGTTCAGTTTGACAGTACTTGATGTCTAGGTTTGACTTCCAGTTCTTAAAAACAAGCTTAAAAAGGCAGTCCCAGTAATAGAAATAGTAAACTTACCTAATGAAAGACAGTGTCCATGAGCTTTCTTCAGTTGCTTTCTTATTATCTCATCTTTACTCATTCAGTAACCATTAGTCAGGTATCTCGTGTGTGCCATACATTATGGTGTGTGCACTAGAGATAAATGACCTGTGGTCCTTGCCCTGGAGGAGGTCTCAGTAACATTGCCTGTTTCTTGAATTGGTTGCCGTTATAAAGCTTCATATAACATACAGCTTCTTTTAAATTTGGGCATGAAGCTATTTGCATTAAAACATATAGGTTGAACATCCCAGATCCAAAATCTGAAATGCTTCAAAATTGAAAACTTTTTTAGTGCTGACATAACACCACAAATGGAAAATTCCACACCTGACCTCATGTGACAGGTCTCAGTCAAAACTTTGTTTCATTCACAAAATTATTTAAAGTAATATGTAAAATTACTTTCAAGCTATGTATATAAGGTTTATATGAAATATAAATGAATTTCATTTCATGTTTGGACTTGGGTCTCATCCCCAAGATATTTTATATGTGTGTGTGTGTGTGTGTGGTGTATCTTCACATACACACACATATATTATAAATATATACATATATATTTGCATATGTATATGCAAATATTCCAAAATCTGAAAAAATCTGAGATCCAAAATACTTCTGGTCCCAAGCATTTTGGATAAGGCATACTCAACCTGTATTGCATTTTTTCCCACTAATGTTTTTCATAAAATTGGAGGCAGATTCTTGAATAAAAAATTGTTTCATGTAAGACTAAAATATTTTTTAAAGTCTATATTTGTCTATAGCATTCCAGTAATTTTTTTTTTTTTTTGAGATAGAGTCTCGCTCTGTTCCCAGGAGCCAGGCTGGAGTGCAGTTGCACGATCTTGGCTCACTGCAACTTCCACCTCCCTTGTTGAAGCAATTCTCCTGCCTCAGTCTCCCGAGTAGCTGGGACTATAGGCGTGTGCCACCAGGCCCAGCTAATTTTTGTATTTTTAGTAGAGACGGGGTTTCTCCGTGTTAGCCAGGATGGTCGCGATCTCTTGACCTCGCGATCCGCCCGCCTCGGCCTCCCAAAGTGCTGGGATTACAGGCGTGAGCCACCGCACCCGGCCTCTAGTAATTTTTATATTTCTGTAACATTTTGTGGGAAATTAAGTCCTTGTATATATGGTATGTGTGTACACGTGTGTGTATGCTTTTCACAATTCTATTCTGGGAACAAGAAGGACATTTATTTTATATTCAGGTATCCATGACTCCACAGCCTCAGCATTTTCAATTCGCTCGTCTTCCTTCCCTTCTCAATGTTTATCAGAGCTGAAATAGCACTCTCTGTTATTTATTTCTATATTAACGTAATGGGGTTTATGCAGGTGATTCTCTTTATCTTTTTGAAATTTTACACTATATAAAATTAACTCCCCATAGCCATTTCTGGAAATTTATAATGTGCTTATCAAGTTTACTAGCAACAAAATTGCTTTAAATATATTTTGAAGTTCATATAATTATACCAGAGTTACATTGAAGTTTTCTGAGGTAAGTGCTTTATCAGTTTTCAGACCATATTAAAATTTGTTCATTATCTGAAGTGAGAAATTTATATTTTATTTATAGTACTATTTGCATAGATTTGAGTAAGTGAGGAGAAGGCCAATCTGACAAAATTGCATGTCAGATAGCCACAACACATCTTGTACTGAGATGACAGTCTTTCATTCAGGCAAATATCCTATATTAAGTTAATATTATGAGAAATATATAGGACCTTTGTGGGAAGAAAAAAAAGTTGTAACAAACATAAAACAAGTTTGGAACAAATGAATATATATGATGCTCTTGAATAAGAAATAATGTTATAAAAACACAGTCACTCTTTAACTGATAAATACTTGTTTTACAATTTCGTAATTAAGTTTAACTGTTGTATGCTACAATACACAAATCTTAGGTGCATGCTCAAAGAAATTTTATAAATTGATATATCATGTAATAATCAGCAGTGTTCGATAGGTTCAATTGTTAGCATTCTTGTCAACACTTGAGATTGTTAATCATTTTGATTTTAGCCATTTTGATAGGTTTGTAATTGTATAGAATTGTAGTTTTAACTGGAATGTCTCTAGTAACTAATTAGTTTGAATATCTTTTCATTGCTTATTAGCCATGTGGATAAACTATTTTTTGAAATACCTTTTCAGATCTTTTGCCCATTTCTCCATTTCTGTAATTTTCTTATTTATTTCTACATTGTCTTAATATATTCAAGGATAAGAGTCTTTTGTCATATAAATATATTGCAAATATTTCTTTTTATTCTGTGTTTTGCCTTTTGATATGTGATGTCTTTTGATAAAAAGTTCTTAATTCAATGATATTTCATAAAATTCATCTTTTTCTTTCATGCTTAATCCTTTCTGTATTCTGTTTAAGAAATTTTTCCCATGCCAAGGTCATAAGGTATTCTCCTAAGTTTTATTATTTTACCTTTTCTATTTAGTTAAAATATTAATAAACTTATTAATAAGACCGGGTGTGGGGGCTCACACCTGTAATCCCAGCAGTTTGGGAGGCCAAGACAAGAGGACTGCTTGAGACCAGGAGTTCAAGACCAACCTGGGCAACATAGCAAGACAGTGTTTCCACGAAATATAATTAAAAATTACTGGGGCATGGTGGTGCATACCTGTAGTCCCAGCTACTCAAGAGGCTGAGGCAGGAGGATCCTTTGAGTTCAGGAGTTCAAGAGATCTGGTTGTGCCATTGCACTCATTTATACACACACACACACACATATATATGATATGTTATATAATACATATTTATATAAATAAGTTTAAATAAATAAATTACTAAATATAAATTTTAAGTTTAAAACTTATTACTATTTAAATAATAAACGTTATCTATCTATATATAAATGATTTCCTCTAAACTTCCATATTAGGAATTCCTAATTTACACTGGAATTGATCTTTGTTTAGATGATGAGGTAAGGGTCCAGGTTCATTCTCCACCTAACTCTTCAGTTGATGAAATTCTTTTCCACACTTCATTGCAATGATATCTCTACTGTATTCCATTGGTCCGTTTCTAATCTAAGGACCAGGATCACAGTTTTCTTCCACAGTCTATAACTTTACTTTTTGTGATTAGATACATCTACTGAAGTTATGAGTTATTTATATTTTAGGTAATTGAGTATACAAATTCTTTTAGGAGGAAGATATATCTCCTAGGTAGCAATTATTTTTCCATTTGACAATCTGTTGTGTAACATTGTGGACTAGTTTTTTTTTCTTTTTAATTTTTAGTTTTAGTTCTGGGGTACATGTGCAAGATGTGCACGTTTGTTACATAAGTAAACATATGCCATGGTAGTTTGCTGCACTTGTCAACCCATCACCAAGGTATTAAACCTGGTATGCACTAGCCATTTTTCCTAATGCTCTCCCTCCCTCCAATCTACCCCCACAGTAGGGCCCAGTGAGTGTTGTTCCCCTCCCTGGGTTCATGTATTCTCATTATTTAGCTCCCACTTATAAGTGAGAGCATACAGTGTTTGGTTTTATATTCCTACATTAGTTTGCTGAGAATTATGGCTTATAGCTTCACCCATGTCCCTGCAAATGACATGATCTCATTCCTTTTTATGGTTGCATAGCATCCCATTGTGTATATGTACCACATTTTCTTTGTCTAGTCTGTCGTTTATGAGTATTTGGGTTGAGTCCATGTCTTTGCTATTGAGAAGAGTGCTGCAATGAACATATGCATACATGTATCTTTGGTTTCTACAGACTCAATTTGCTCCAGTTGAGTATACTGTTTTATGTACATATTTTTAATTACATTCTTTTTTTTTGGAGATGGAGTCTCACTCTGTGGAGTGCAGTGATGTGATCTCAGCTCACTGCAACCTCCACCTCCTGGGTTCAAGCAATCCTCCTGGCTCAGCCTCCTGAGTAAAAGTAGCTGGGAGTACAGGCACACACAAACACACCAACACAGCCAGCTACTTTTTGTATTTTTGGTAGAGATGGGGATTCACCATGTTGGCCAAGCTGGTCTAGAATTCCAGGCCTCAAGTGATCTGCTCACCTCAGTCTCCCAAAGTGCTGGAATTATAGGCATGAACCACTGTGCCTGGCCTGAGTATACATTTTTTTAATTCAAATATGCAATCCAACAAAAACTGGAAATGGGAATTCCTTTAAGATGGCTTGTTTGTTCTTTTCAACACCAATAGCAGTTAAAGTTGATAGTTTATTTTATGTACTGAGATGAAATTTTCCAACCATATCTTGAATTTTTACACCCTACCTGTGGAATTTACTACTCTCCAAAGAGACCTCCATTCTTTAAGTTGAAATTAATATGAATGATCAAAATATGAACACTGGGTAAACATGTTATTTAACATGAAGATAAATTGAGAACAGCTAACAAATTTAATGGCAAAGCAGAAACATTAACACTTTTATTAAATGTAGTGTTTCGATGTCAAAGACATAGCATCAACCTAGTTTCCTATTAATGGTGAACTGGACAAAGAAAATGTGGTACATTATACCATGGAATACTATGTAGCTATACAAAAAATTAGATCATGTTCTTTGCAGCAAACATGAATGTAGTTGGAGGTCATCATTCTAGGCAAATTAACTGAAAAACAGAAAACCAAATACCACATGTTCTCACTTATAAGAGGGAGCTAAGGCTGGGCGCAGTGGCTCATGCCTGTATTCCTAACACCTCGAGAGGCCAAGGCTGGTACGTCACGAGCTCAGGAGTTTGAGGCCAGCCTGGCCAATATGGTAAAACCCTGTCTCTACTAAAAATACAAAAATTAGCTGGGCACGGTGGCACGCACCTGTCATCCCAGCTACTGGGGAGGGTGAGGCAGAAGAATTGCTTGAACTCTGGGGGTGGAGGTTGCAGTGAGCCGAGATTGTGCTACCGCACTCCAGTCTGGGTGGCAGAGCGAGACTCCATCTCAAAAAAGAAAGAAAGAAAAAGAGGGAATTAAACATTGAGTACACATAGATATGAAGATAGGAACAACAGATACTGGACAACCAGGCAGGGGAGGCAGGGGAAGGTGTGGACTGAAAACACCAACTGGATACCATGCTTACTATGGGGTGATCACTTGTGCCCTAAACCTCAGTGTTACATAATATACCCACGTAGCAAACCTGCACATGTACCTTTTAATCTATAATAAAAGTTGAAATCATAAAAAAATGCAGTGCTTTTCTTTTTTTCTTTATTTTTTCCTTGTTCTAACATTAGTGTTATAAAATCAATTTTTTTTTCCATTTGAGCTACTAGCTTTGCCTTTAAATAGTGCATAACATATTTTTATTAGCTTTACTATATCATAGCATGCTATATATTATATACCAAATCATATATTTAAGTTAAATACAATCAAGAGTTTCTAAAAATGCAATTAAAGACTTACAGAAAAGTCATAAGAATAAGACAAATAACTCTGATGCTAGATTTCATCCAGACACCTTAAGTTTTCCCATTGTCTCAATAATTTGTTCTATAGCAGAAGGATCCACTGTAGGATCATGAGTTACATCCAGTTGTCTTCCTTTTATCTAGTTTTTTTCATGGCTTTTTTTTTTTTTAGTCTTTTTCAACTTGGAACAGTTCTTTGGTCTTTTTTGACCACCACGTTTTTGACATTTTTGAAGATTAAAGGTCAGGTATTTTATTGCTCCTGAATTTGGATAGGTTCAAACTGATTAAACCCAGGTTATATAGTTTGAGCCTGCATACCACAGAAGTGATGCTTTGGTTTTCTCATTGTATTGCATCTGGGGGCACGTGTCAGTTTGTCTTATTACTGTGAGGTTTCATGTTGATCATTTAGTTAAAGTGGATTCAGGAGATTGAGTACATTAATGTACATAGAAAAAAATAAGATAATATTTGGAGGATAATGGGAGCCAGATTTCTCATAGTTGGAGAAACAAAGCAAAAATATGAAAGAAAGGAAAGTTAGAAAGAATTCTTAGGTATTAAGTTGGATCTAGAGTCATTTCTGTGAACACTTAGGTTCCGGTTAGTTAATTACAAATATTAAGATGCACATATGTACGTACATATGAATATGTGAATATATTTAAATATGCCCACAAATATATTTTTATCTGTGTCCACTCAGAGGCCCTGGGAGCACTGACACCTTAAGCAGTGAAGAAAACTTGATTTTGAAATACCACTGGCCGCTACAAGGAACCAAAATTTCTTGGGGAAATGGCTAATTTTAAAGCTAGGGTAGAAAAGAATAAGATGAGTTTGAAATATCTTGATCAACTAGAAAGTGTGGAGATTTTCAAAACATGAGGATTTTTCAAAAGGACACAGGAGGAAGCCTTAAAAAACTGCTGCATACCAAATCTGAGATATTTTGAGCATGAAAATGAACAATTACAGAATGAGAATATAACCTCTTGAATAAAGCAGACATTTTTGAGTTACCATGTGATACGGTTAAGGTTTGTGTCCCACCTAAATCTCATCTTGAATTGTAATCCTCATAATCCCCACTTGTAAAGGGAGAGATCAGGTGGAGGTAATTGAACCATGAGGGTGATTTCCTCTATGCTGTTCTCATTGTGGTGAGTGAGTTCTCACGAGATCTGATGGTTTTATAAGGCTCTTCCCCTCCTTGCTAGGCGTCTCTCCTTCCTGCCACCTTGTGAAGAAGGTGCTTGCTACCCCTTCACTTTCTGCCTTGATTATGTTTCCGGAGTCCTCCCAAGCCATGCTGACTGTGAGTTAAACATCTTTCCTTTATAAGTTACCCAGTCTTAGGTATTTCTTTATAGCAGTGTGAGAACAGACTAATACAGTAAATTGGTACCGAGAGTGGGCTGTATCCTGCAAAGCCACAGGGGTGGAGCTGCCCAAGGCTGTGGGAGCCCACCTCTTGCATCAGTGTGACCTGGATGTGAGACATAGAGTCAAAGGAGATTACTTTGGAGCTTTAAGATTTGACTGCCCCATTGGATTTCAGACTTGCATGGGGTGTGTAACCCCTTCATTTTGGCCAGTATCTCCCATTTGGAATGGGTATATTTACCCAATGCCTGTACTCCCATTGTATCTAGGAAGTAACTAAGTTGCTTTTGATTTTACAGGCTCATAGGCAGAAGGAACTTGCCTAGTCTCAGATGCAACTTTGGATTTAGACTTTTAGGTTAATGCTGGAATGAATTAAGACTTTGGGGGACTATTGGGAAGGCATGATTGGTTTTGAAACGTGAAAGCGACATGAGATTTGGGAGTGGCTAGGGGAGGAATAATATGGTTAGGTTTTGTGTCTCCACCCAAACATCATCTTGAATTGTAATCCCCATAATCACTAAATTTCAAAGGAGACCAGGTGGAGTTAATTGAATCATGGAGGCAGTTTATCCCAGGCTGTTCTTGGGGTAATGAGTGAGTTCTCATGAGATTCAATGGTTTTATAAGAGGTTCTTCCTTCTTGGCTGGATGCTTCTCCTCCCTGCTGCTTAGTGAACAAAAGTGCTTTGCTTCCCCTTTGCCTTCTGCCAAGATTGTAAGTTTTCTGTGGCATTCTCAGCTATGCTGAAGTGTGAGTCAATCAAATCTCTTTCCTTTTTAAATTATCTAGTCTCAGGTATTTCTTTATAGCAGCATGAGAACAGATTAATGCACCACTGGCAAAATTTAATAAACCAAGAAAGGAAAAAAGTATTTCTTACAGTAGACTGTCAACTAATAGATGTGGAAGGTGTTGTAGGATTATTAGACAGTCACAGTTTGGCAGCCATCATTACAATAAGTAGTTCAGGCAAGAAACATAAAGAGAGGCTAAAACGAATGAGAGCAAGTAGAATGAGGAATGGAATTTTACATCATCTCAAAGTACTTATCACAAAATAATTATAAGGGAAAATAGTTTCTTTGAAATATGGAAAGCTTGCTCTCATTATGCTCATAATATTTTCTTTTGCTAAATCCACATGAATGTGGTCCATCTTCTGATCCAGCCAGGACCCTAAGGGGTTGAATGGCCACTGGAACTTCTTTCCATCTCATTTAGACATCCTTCTTATGGGATATTGACTGCCATGGGGTTGTCTTGTCCCTCTTTGATGCCCTGTTTTTATATTTGTAAATATATAAATACTACTCTTTATTAAAGTGGGTCCAGTTCTCTATTTCTTTGTTCAAATGTGCTAGGATTATAGCCTCAAACCAAGAGACTAAAGTCACATATAAAAGGAAACATATTTTTCAACACCTTTCATATTTAAAGCTCTTTGTTCTGTCCATCTTATTTGAGTATATCAATTATCTCTGGATCAGTAAAGACATATTTTCTGAAATAAGCCATACCTGAACTTTTAGTAACTTAAAATACAATCATATTTATAATAGTAACATTTCATTTTGTTTTATAGGCATTTTGATTTATAATATGTAGAAACTTCAAATCATTCTTAAAATTATTAAAACACATGGCATTTAAATTATTTTAAAACTTGAGCCTAAAAAGCCAAACATTTTTTACCAGGTCCAGCATGTTTATTTTTCAAATAAAAGACTTTTATTTATTTAGTTTTCTTTTCTTCTTCTGCTTACTTATCTGATAAAAGTTTTTTAAATAATGGAATTTATTTTTGTATCTTTATTGGAATTTATTTTTGTATCTTTATCAAATACACAATAGAATATTATTTACCAATAAGAAATGGGCTACTGGCTGGGCACGGTGGCTCACACCTGAAATCCTACCACTTTGGGAGGCCTAAGCAGGCAGATCACTTGAGGTCAGGAGTTCGAGACCAGCCTAGCTAACATGGTGAAACCCTGTCTCTACTAAAAATACAAATATTAGCCAGGCATGGTGGCAAGCACTTGTAATCCCAGCTATTCGGGAGGCTGAGGTAGGAGAATTGCTTGAACCCAGGAGGGAGGGGTTACAATGAGCTAAGATCCTGCCACTGCACTTCAGCCTGTGCAACAAGAGCAAAACTCTGTTTAAAAAAAAAAAATAAGGTATTGAGTCATTTAAAAATGATATTAAAGTACCTTAAATAATATTCCTAAGCCAGGATGTAAATAAATATATAAAGCCCGTATAAAAGGCTGCATATCTTGTGACCTCAATTATGTGACATTATAGTAAAGATAAAACTGTAGAAACAGAGCTGACCAGTGAGTTACAGAGATTTGAGGAAAATGGAAATGGTTGAATGAGTGAAAAGGGAATTTTTATGGAAGTAAAATTATTCTGTACAATATGAAATGGTAGATACAAGGCATTACACATTTGTCAAAACCAATAGAACTGCAGAACAAAGAATGAATTTTGATGTAGCAAATTTGAAAAACAACCTTTAGGAGGTTGGGAAATCAAGGTATAGAATGCAGAATGTGTCTAAAGAATCTAACTGTGTTACAAATGTATGAAACATCTTCACTGAAGTGGATTGGGAGGAAGGTGTTGACCTGAGTATTTATGGAAATAAGTGGAGTCTATAGGACTAAAGGCAAGGGACTGAACTTAAGCACTACACTTTGGTAAGTAGAATTACCTCTTCTGAGGGTCTGGATTAACAATTTTGATTTTGCTATGCAGGTATCCTGGAATGGAACAATTAAGTAAATGGATAGCAGATGATGCAAGGACAGGTTTCTTCCTGTAAGATTGAGAATCTACAGATAAGAAAGAGGAGGAAGCTAGGATAACCTATGGGGTAATGGATTAGAGTTGGAGAAATTAGTATAAACTCATGTTTAATCTAGCTTCATAAAGATATACATGCTTACATATTTTTGCATTTTAGTTTGGGAATAAATGGGTACATTTTAAAGTATTTATAGTGATGTTTATACACGCAGGTTATTATGGACACATACTTTTTGCTCTGTCATCTGAGAGGGTTTATAGGAAACCAGTTACCAGTAGCAATGAGTATGCCTAGATCCCAGGTCTTGGTTTCTAGTGTCATTCTCCAACAAAAGTAATGAAGACGTTTTGGAGAAATGTCTTATTATAAAACCAGGTTTGGAAATAAACAAGATGAGCCTGGAGCGTCTTGCCTTCATTTCTCCTTTCCCTACCATCCCTGCATAGTTTTTTAAATGTTTAATCAAATAAAGTATTTGTTATATAGTAAGAAAAGAACTAAGTTACAATAAGAGTAATTTCAAGTTAGATGCTTAGGTCTCACTTTTAGGTTTCAAACTAACCACTTCCTTGTCTGAGTCTCTGAAACTTTTGAATCTACCTTCAACAAGCCATTGAGACCACAACATTGAGAATCACAATATTGTACGTTTTCACTGGAGAATTAAATATGGTATTACTGGTACTCCAATCCTGATCATAAGTCTACATGAGATAAATTATATTTACAGAAAACTATATGAGGACTATGTAGACCATCCCATGCACTAGTTAGTCACGACAAATATATGACACTCGTGCCACTATTTTTCCTGTCCTATGTTTGTGGCAGACATGAATAATTGAATACAACTCTTTTTCTAGGCTAAGAAAGTGGTCAGAGTTGGCCCTGAAGGTGAAACCTCATTACTATTCCTTTTCTAGCAACTTTGAGTTATTTTCTTGAGTCTAGCTACATCATCAGAAAGCTGTCTTATATTAATACCTATCCAAACTGATGTCTTATCCTTCTTAGAGCCTCAAACTAGATTCTGGCCAGGCATGTGATAAGAAGTTAGTACAAGTTTATTTTAGTGCAAAAAGAATTGAAATCCATGCATTGTTTTTTTCATAATGTGTATTTACCATGAACTTTTTGAAGTACTCTTGTATACATGTGTACACACACAAATACCCACCCCCACACTTTATTTTTTTTAAATTGATGGACACAGGTTGATTCCATAGCTTGGCTATGGTGTATAACGCAGCAATAGACATGGGAGCACAGATCTATCTTTGACATACTGATCGTATTCCACTGGGATATCTACCCAGGCATGAGATTGATAAATCATGTGGTAGATCTATTTTTAATGTATTGAGGAACCTTCATACTGTTTTTCATATGGCTATATCAATTTATATTCTCATCAGCAGTGTACAAAGGTTCCCTTTTCTCCACATCCTTACCAAAACTTGTTATCTTTCTGCTTTTTGGTAATACTCATCCTAAGAGATGTGAAGTGATATCTCATTGTGATTTTGATTTGCATTTCCCTGATGATCGGTGATGTTGAGGAGCTTTGCATGTATCTTTTGGCCATTTGTATGTCTATTGAGACAAGTCTTATTCAGATCTTTTGCCCATTTTGTAATTGGGTTGTTTACTTTCTACTGTAGTGTTCTTGTCTAATTTTGCTATCAGGGTAATGCTGGCCTCACAAAATGAGTTTGGAAGTGTTCCTTCCTCTTTAGAGTTGTTTGGGAGAGTTTGAGAAAGATGAATATTTGTCATTCTTTAAATATTAGGTAAAATTTATTAGTGAAGCTATCAGGTTCTGGGCTTTTTCTGAGGAAGGAGAAAGTTTTCCATTAAGGATTCAATTGCCTATTTATTATTGGTTTGTTCAGATTTTCTATTCTTTAACGATTCTGTCTAAGGCAATGTTTTTATAGGAATTTATGTCTTCTAGGTAATTCAGTTTGTTGGCATATAATTGTTCAGAGTAGTCTCTTATGATCATTTGTATTTTTGTGGTATCAGTTGTAATGTCTTTTTATTCACTCATCCATTTGGCCACTCTGTCTTTTAATTGAAAATTTTAATCTAATTACATGTATCTTTAATAATCATAATAAACTAATTTAATTAAGAATAGAAAAAATAATGAAAATCAGTGAAAACAAGGCTTGTTCCTTAAAGAGTCAATAATACCATCTAAATTCCACGCAAACGAACCAAGAAACAAAGAGAGAAGGGGCTAAATTTAATATAAGGAAGGAAAGAAAGAACATCACTATAGTCACCATAAATATTAAAATGATGATAAGAGAATACTGAGAGTTAAAATGATGGCAGTGGGAGGCCTTCTGAAGTAGCTGCTGCCAGTGCACCAGCCACAGTGGGGAGGAGCGGGATGGCAGTGGCAGGAGTGGCCAAAGGAGCAGCAGCAGTGGAGATGGGTCCCTTGTGCTCCCTTGTCTCTGAGACAGCTGACTGCACTATCCCCACCCTCCCACTGCTGGGCAGGACCCTCTCCCAGGCCTGGAGCCTCTGCTGCAGCCTCAATCTCACTACCCCGCATGTCACAGGAGCCTGCAAGCACCTGCCCGAAGGCACCAAGTTCCTGTGCCTCTGGATGAGGCTCTGTGTGGTGTTGCTAGAGGTTGTTTCCCCAGAATCTGCCCCGCATCAAGGTGATTGTCAAGCCTGAAACTCCTGATGGTTGGGTCCAGGGTGTGATCCACTCCCAGAGGCACCCATTCTGGGCTTGGCCATAAGCTGGGTGACCGGGAGCCCTGGGCCTCCCCTGAGCATGGGGGCCACAGGAAGAACTCATGGCAATGTCACCCCTGCCCTGGAAAGAGGTCTGGGCCCAGCAAGGTCCTGGAGCCCTTGGCCCAGGCTGCAAGTAGATGAACAGGAAAGCTCTCCAGGACCATGACAAGGACCCCCAGAGTTTCCATGACCAGGGGAAGGGGAGCTCCATGCAGGACTATGGATCTTGGGGACAGCTGTCCAGAGAGCTTCTCCAGGGAGGACATAGCAGGTGTGGAGGTGACTTGGACAGCGCATCAGTGGCTTTGTCATCCATGGAGCAGAAGAGCAGCAGTGGGGCTCAGTGACACGGGACCCTCCTGGAATAAGCTTGGATGCCCTTGGCCTCTGATGGCCAGTGGAGCAGCCTAGGAGGTTGCTCCCTAATAAGCCCAGCCACCAATAAAGTAGGGCTTCATCATGGTTGCACCTACCTGCACACAGCCACCAAGCACAGTAGACAGGAGCCCTGCCCTCCCAGGTGCAGCTGCAACCGCTAAAGCCATGGCTGTGGACCTGGGCATCTCTGCGCTTTCAGGGGCCTGGGAACCACCTTCATCCCCGCAGGCTCCAAAGTGCCTGCTCTGGCTGTCTGGCCTCTCCCCATTCCTGGCACCTGTTCCGAGCATGGAGCAAAGTTGAGGCCAAGCCTGGGTGCTTTTGCAACCTAGCAGGTATGCACATGCTTGGGGCAGCACTGACATGCCAGCCCGCTGCAGCCTCAGCCCCCTCCAGATTTTGAGCACCAACAAGCATGGGAAGAAGGCTGAGAGCAGGTTGGCACTAGCCTGTAAGTACTCCTTTGCATGAGCAGCCTGGGTACCATAAATAGCAGTAGGAGGCAGACAAGCTCCTGGCTGGAAAGGCAGGTCCCCAGTGAAGCCCCACCTAAAATGGGAAGATTTGAGGCTCAGGGGCTGGGCTGCCATTCCCATGGACCAGAATGGAAACTTGTGGTGCTTTTTCCTGGCCCACCCATAGCCACCCATGGAGCAATCAGCACACACTTCATCTCCTCTGAGGCCTATTAAAGTCCTGGACTCAGCCAGACTTAAGGAGACAATGGGACAAGCCTCAGAGAGGAGCTACCACCCCAGGGTCTCCTCTCTGCTGAGAACTGAGCACTCAGGACCACCTGCCTGCAGAGAGGAGCTACACTCACTGCTGAGAGTTGAACACTTGTCAGGTCACCCTGGCTACAGAAAGGAGCTGCCCCTGCCAGTTTCCTCTTGAGTTGTTCCATCTCTCAATAAATTTCCCCTTTGTCTTCCTCATCCTCCACTTGTCTGCATACCTCATTCTTCTTGGATGCAGGACAAAAACTTGTGAATGGTGAAGATAAAAAAGCTGTAACACAAAAAGGACTGAAACACACCCCTTGCTCACCACATTGCATGTGACAAGAAGGAAAGAAGAGAGAAGAGCTGCTGCCCTTTAGGAAGTCCAGACTTTGGAGCTTCCCTAGTCAGGGCTGTGACACTCTTTTTAATGCATTTTCCAGTGTCAGCCATAGAAGCTGCTTATTGTATACCTGGTACAGCTGCAGTCTTGCAGGGAGCCAGAGCCCATTCCAGTTCCTGGAGCTGCCCGCCCCACCACAGCTGGCATGCCTGGCTGTGCACGGTGGCCAGACCCCACACTTACATACCACCTGGCTCATCCTTTGCAGGCATGGGATTCAGGCCAGTAGTATGAACTGAGTGCAGCCTGCCAGGCTGAGTCAGCGAAATGGCCCAGCAGGCCAGAGTAAAGTACAGGCAAAGGTGCCACTGACGGCAGAGGTTTCCAGCTAGCAAAACGACACCCCAAGAATTCCGTGGCTAAAATATGTACCCATAAATTGATAGAATGAACTGAAACAAATCAATTTCTTGAAGGATACAACTTACTAACATTTATTCAAGAGGAAACAGAATATCTGAATAATTTTTTTAATCTATTAAAACAATTAAATTTGTAGTAAAAAATTTTCTTAACAGAAAAACCTTAGGTCTTAATGGTTTCATAGTTAAATTCCATCAAATATTTAAGGAAGAAATAATACCAATTTTTCTTAGTTCCTTCCAGAAGTGTTTTTTTCTTCTTTAAATGTTTGATTTAATTGATGTAAAATAATTTTACGTATTTATGGGCTATGTAGTGATATTTTGATGCCTATAAAGTGAGCCAATTGGGGTAATTAGCATATTCATCTCAAACATTTGTTATTTCTTTGTGTTGGGAACATTCCATTGTAAGTATATTTATTATTGATAGCTAGAGGGACTTACTGTTGCTATTTCATTAAAAATTTTTCTTACTATTTTTAGCGTATTCTCTTCCTCTGTTGCTATCTTCCTTGTGAGTTGTTTTTTGCAGTGATATGCTTTGATTTAGTTCTCTTTACCTTTTGTATTTCTACTAAAGGTTTGTTTGTTTTGGTTAGCATGAGGTTTACATAAGACCTCTCATAACAGTCTGTTATAACTTGATAACTTATCTTTGTTTGCATAGAAAAACTTTTACTTCTCTTTTCATGTTTATGTTATTGATGTCACAATTTACATAGTTTCATATTATGTATTTATTTACAAATTATTATACCTATAATTCTTAATATTTGCATCCTTTAATTTTATGCTAGAGTTAAGTGATTTGTGTACTATCTTTAAAGTATTATAGTATTCTGAATTTCAGTATTTTCTTACCTTTATAATGAGTTATAAACTTGTATATATTTTCATGTTGCTACTTAGTATTTTTTCATTTCAACTTGAACTTTTAAAAAAATTTCTTAGTATGGCAGGTCTAGTGGTGATGAACTCCCTCAGCTTTTGTTTGAGAAACTCTTTATTTCTCATTTCTGAAGGATAGCTGTGTGGGGTATAGTATTCTTGGGTGCCAATTGTTTTTCTTTAAGTACTTTGAATATATAATCCTATTGTCTCCTAACTGCAAAGTTTCTACTGAGATATATGCATATGTGTAAGGAAATGTCCTTGTATGTAACAAGTTGTTTTCCTCTGCTACTTTCAGAATGCTTTACTTTTGACTGTTGATAATTTAGTTGTAGTGTGTTTCAGTGAAGATCACTTTATGTTTAATCTATTTGTGGTTCTTTGGGTTTCATAAATCTGAATGTTCATTTCTGTCAGCAGATTTGAGAAAATTTCCATCATTTCTTTTCTTTTTTTTTCTTTCCTTTTTTTTTTTCTTTTGAGACAGAGTTTTGCTCTTGTTGTCCAGGCTGGAGTACAATGGCATGATCTTGGCTCACCACAAGCTCTACCTCCAGGGTTCAAGAGATTCTCTTGCCTCAGCCTCCCTAGCAGCTGGGATTACAGGCACGTGCCACCACCCCCAGCTAATTTTGTATTTTTAGTAGAGTTGGGTTGGTCAGGCTGGTCTTGAACTCCAGACCTTATATGTTTTTTGTCCTGTTATCTTTCTCTGCTCCTTTTACAAAGTCCATAAAGCATATATTAGTTTGCTGGATGGTTTCCATATGTCCCATTGGATTTCTCCCTTTTTTTTTCGTTTTGTTCCTCTGACTGTGTAATTTCAAATGACCTGTCTCTGAAGTTTTCATTTTTAAAAATGAAATTGGTCATTTTTTTTTTCTTCTACTTGATCAAGTCTTCTGTTCCCTTGGTAGTGTCATGTTTCTTTGATTATTTGAGATTGTTGTGGCTTTGTATTGATGTCTGTGGATTTGAAGAAGTAGGCACCTTTTAAAGATTTTACACAGTGTCTTTGGCAGGGAAGCTGTTCACTAGAAAACTCTCTAAAGATTACAGGTAGGAAAGCTGATAGGATCCATGGGTGGGCTTGCTGCTAGGTTCCTTGGGTAAACTGGCCTGGTACCTTGGCCAGCAGTGGGGCAAGCATGGTTTTTGGGTCCACAAGAGCCGCCCTCATGCCTGAACCCATGAGTTTGCCTGGAGCCTGGGTCCACTTGAGTAGGCCTGGAGCTTACAGACATAGAATCTGGGGTTGTAGGAACTGGCCTTGTCCTAGGATAGTCATTGTATCTGAGTCCTCAAAAGTCAGGCTAAAGCCATGGGGGCCAGCCTGGAGCTTGGTGCTACAGGTATGGATTTGGAGCCTGGAACCAGGGTGACGGGTCTGTAACTGGGGTGAGCCTGGAGCCTGTGCCTGAGAGATCAGCTTGGGGTCTGGGTCCATAGGGGTTGGCCTGGCACAAGGATTCACTGGATTAGGCCTGGTGCAGGGGTCCAAAGCAAAGTTGAGTGCTCATTTTACTCCCCTTCCTGTATGTGAAGGATATCTCTTTCCATGCTCTGAAGCCCTGGGGAGGGATGATGTGGGTAATGTGAAACTGTTCTCTCTACCCATTTCAAAGTATCTTTTCTTGTTTCTGTGCTCTAACCAGGTACTGTAATCTCTCACCTGGATTTCTTAGCTCTTATAGAGATATTTTTGTGTATGGACAGTCATTCAGATTAAAATTTCTGTGAGAGAATAAGCACTGGAAACCCCTATTGTATTATCTTGCTGATGTCACTCTGCTAATAATAGTTCTCCTTTAATGTTGAATTCCAGTAAGCTCTGGTAGAAAAATTTTAATTTCAACTTTTGCAGTTGTGTTTTCCTTATTTGATTATTTAGTTTTGCCTCTCATTGTTTCATAAAATAGGAGACATCCATGGTTGGAATTTCATACTATTATTTTTTCTAGTTTTCTACTCATGTTTTTCACGATTATACCTTTTCTAATTTTATTTTATTGCTGTTTAATATTTGTGAAATAAGTAATATATAGTTTTTTTTGCATAAAACATCTGAATTACATATTTTAATTCTTTATTAAAAATTTCAAATATATATAATTACTTGGATTTGACTTAAAAATTGAATGTTTTGTTTAGATATTCCTTGGGCACACTTTTAGTAAGCTGTTACTTATGATGCAGTTGAAAGAGTATTTGACAAGGATTTAGAAGATTACTACTTTTTTATTGTTATGTTTAACCTGAGATTATTGATTGAATGGTTCTAGGACTCATTGTTTTCTCAGAGTAGGGGAAAATATATAACCCCTTTTGTATAAAAATTTATTGTTTTTGATATTTGCTTTTATTTTTAGCAAATTGCCTTTATTTAGTGAATTTCAGAACATATAAGCAAAATTAATTACCAACTAAAGAAAAAAATGCAAATATCTCCATGTTCAAAATTCATGTAATAATTTGTTAGGAAAGAATGTTCTCAGAGAAATTCTTGTCAGAAAAAAAGTAACATCAAATTTTATTTGGGAATTTGGCTAACGTTTTATTTTAATACTCTTTTTGAGAGATGCACCATGATAGTTGAAATTTCCATGACCTTATAAACTACTAGCCATCACTAGAGTTATTAGAAGCTTGAATCCACAGATGTTTCCAGTGGAACTTTTTCTACTAGAATTGTAATCAGACTGAGAGTTTATAGTAGAAGATAGTAATATGTACAGTCAGAGTCTTAGAAGACTCTATTCTGAGGCGTTTCCTTTCCTCTTTCCCATTTGGAGCTCCCAGTAACCCATAAGTAAAGGTTGATGTACAAGATTAAAACAGTATAAGCAGATTTTATTCCAATTTGCCAAAGCATTTGTGCCTAGTATATGATAGCAGTCTACCCCTAAATTTTCAATGTCATCTTTGAATAAACTGTTATATGTTGGTATATTTTACTGCTTATTTATTGCCATACAATAAACACAAATGACTTTTCTACTTTAGAGGACCTTCCACAAGTAAGCAGAAACATGACAGTAAAAAGTAGAAATACTTAACATTTTTAATTGCTCTCCTCATACATTCAAATGACTACTAGAAAACACAAGTAAACCATTGATAATATCTAGTGAATTCCTAGGAAACACAGGAATATAATTGAATGTTATGGTGGCTGAAAGTAAACCATTGATAATATCTAGTGAATTCCTAGGAAAGAAAGGAATATAATTGAAAGTTATGGTGGCTGAAAATTAAGATATGTCTTATTTTAAATTTTAAGAATTTAAAATCATAATTTGATTCCAAAGTTTTGGTTCTTAGCAAATGGCCTAAGACTTCAATGGGATTGCATATAATATTAATTGTATGAATGAACCCATTATCAAGATAGTAATTGATATTTTTTTTCTTGCTTATTCCTTAAGAAGTTTCCTACCATAAATATTTCCAGGACCTGTTTTTTTTCCCCCACATAAAATGCACTGAAGTCACTTTTTTTCTGGGCTAATTATTGCATAATATTTCATAGGATAGTCTGAATTCTAGGAAAAAATGTTTTTTATTATATAAAATTTTCTTAACATTTTCAGTGCAAAGAGCATTTTGACTAATAGTTGAAGAATCTAGAAATCAAATTGAACTTTTAAGTATTTATTTTTTAATGGGCTAATCCTTAACTAGATGTAGCCAGCTTTCTGTTTTTCTACAGCCATAAGCTATGTGTTTATTTGAACTCCAAATATCTCTTTATCTTTCTAAGTATAGATCTTTCAAAGTTAACACTTGATAATTTCCATGCCAATAAATCACAACCGTAAGGTGCACATTTCTAGATTTCACTCTACATATGGGTAGACACAAATATAAATGTATTATAATTTAAAATACCTATGTGTAAATGCATTTCTGAATATTGAAAAGGCAAAGATAAGCATCTTTTTCAAAATATAAAAAATCAAAAACCAAGAAAACCTTGCTTTAAATTTTACTTAAAATATATATATGATCACAAAAAATATTTCTAATACACTTAAATTGTTTTTTCATTTTGAAAGTCATTATAGATTAACAGGAGATTGAAAAGAAAATGTACAGGAATGTCCCATGTACCCTTCACCCAGTCTTCCTCAATGGTAACGTCATATGTATATATGTACATGCATGTAACTGTATATGTTAATATGGTTTGGCTATGTCCTCAACCAAATCTCATCTTGACTTGTAGCTCCCATTAATTCCCACATGTCATGGTAGGGACCTGCTAGGAGGTAATTGAATCATGGGAATGGGTCTTTCCCAAGCTGTTCTTGTGATAGCGAACAAGTCTCATGAGATCTGATGGTTTTATAAAGGGGATTTCCCCTACACAAGCTCTCTGTGGCCTGCTGCCATGCAGGAGGTGACTTTGCTCCTCTTTCACCTTCTGTCATGATTGTGAGGCCCCTCCAGCCATGTGGAACTCTGAGTCAATTAAACCTCTTTTTTTTAAAAAATTTTTTTAAAATAAATTATCCAGTTTCGAGTATGTCTTTATTAGCAGTGTGAAAACAGTCTAATATAGTAAATTGGTACCAGTACAGTGGGGTGCTGCTATAAAGATACCTGAAAATGTGGAAGTGACTTTGGAACTGGGTGACAGTAGGTTGGAACAGTTTTGAGGGCTCAGAAAAAGATAGATAAATGTGGGAAAGTCTGGAACTTCTAGAGACTTGTTGAATGACTTTTACCGAAATGTTGATAGTTATATGAACAATAAGGTCCAGGCTGAGATGGTCTCAGATAGAGAGGAAAAAGTTTTTAGAAACTGGAGTAAAGGTCATTCTTGCTATACAAAGGTACTGGTGGCATTTTGCCCCTGCCCTAAACATCTGTGGTACTTTGAACTTGAGAGAGATAATTTAGTGTATTTCATGGAAGAAATTTCTAAACAAAGTGTTTAATGGGAAGCAGAGCATAAAAGTTTGGAAAATTTGCAGCCTGACAATGAAATAGAAAAGAAAAACCCATTTTCTGGGGAGAACTTCAAGCCTGCTACAAAATTTACATAAGTAACCAAGAGCCCAATGTTAAGCACCAAGACAACAAGGAAAATGTCTCTAAGGCATGTGAGAATCCTTCACAGCAGCTACTCACATCACAGGCTCAGAGCCCTAGGAGGAGAAAATGGTTTCATGGGCCAGGCTCAGGGGCCCCCACTGCTCTGTGCAGCCTGGGGACTTGGTGCCCTGCATCCCAGCCAATCTAGATATGGCTAAAAGAGGCCATGGTACAACTCAGGCCATGACTTCAGGGGTTGCAAGCCCCAAGCCTTGGCAGCTCCCATGTGGTGTTGAGCCTGTGGGTGCAGATAAGTCAAAAATTGAGGTTTGGGAACCTCTGCCTAGATTTCAGAGGATGTATGGAAATGCCTAGATGTCCAGGCAGAAGTTTGCTTCAGGGGCAGGTCTGCCATGGAGAACCTTTGCTAGGAAGGGAAGAGAAAATGTGGGGTGTAAGTCCCCACTGGAGCACTGTCTAGTGGAGCTGGGAGAAGAGGGCCACTGTCCTCCAGACCCCAGAACGGTAGATCCACCTTCAGCATGTACTGTGTGCCTGGAAAAGTCACAGAAACTCAACAACAGCCCATGAAAGCAGCCAGGAGTGTGGCTGTACCCTGCAAAGCCACAGATGCAGAGGTGCCCAAGACCATGGGAACCTTCCTCTTGCAGCATGACCTGGATGTGAGACACAGAATCAAAAAAAATCATTTTGGAGCTTTAAGATTTGACTGCCCCCCGTGGATTTCAGACTTTCATGGGGCCTATAGCCCCTTCATCTTGGCCAATTTATCCCATTTGGAACTGATGTATTTACACCATATCTGAACCCCCATTGTATGTAGGAAATAACTAACACGATTTTGATTTTACAGGCTCAAAGGCAGAAGGGACTTGCCTTGTCTCAGATGAGACTTTGGATTGTGAACTTTCTGCTGAAATGAGTTAAGACATTAGGAGACTGTTAGGAAGGCATGATTGGTTTTGAAATATGAGAACATGAGATTTGGGAGGGGCCAGGGGCTGAATGATATGGTTTGCTTGTGTCCTCACCCAAATGTCGTTTTGAATTGTAGCTCCCATTAATTCCCACATGTCATGGGAGGGATCTGGTGTGAGGTAATTAAATCATAGGGGCAGGTCTTTCCTGTACTGTTCTCATGATAGTGAAGAAATCTCATAATATCTACTGGTTTTATAAAGGGGAGTTCCCAAACACAACTCTCCCTTTCCTGCTGAAATGTAGGACTTGACTTTGCTCCTCCTTCACCTTCCATCATGATTGTGAGGCTTCCTCAGCCATGTGGAACTATGAGTCAATTAAACCTCTTTCCTTCGTAAATTATCCAGTCTCAATATGTCTTTATTAACAGTGAGAACAGGCTAATATATATGTATGCATCAATATATCAATATATTCTGTTGTATCATAAATTGCCAATATTCAAATATAGTTTTAACCTATAAGCTGGCAATTTCTTCTGAGTCAACATAATATATCACTTATCTATATCAAATTATATTTAAATCATTTTAGCATGTTAAGTGTTTGAACCATTTAAAAAACTGGGAAAGAATTGGAAGTATGAGTAGAAACTAAAGGAAGTATTGTGAATGAATGATTTTATAACAGCCTAAAAGAGTGAATGATTCAAGAAGTCTGACAATAAATATAAAATCGGGCAGAACTGTTATCTGATTGTCAGTGCATGTGAAATTCTAGGATATATATTTTTTTAATTGTACTTTAAGTTCTGGGGTACATGTGCAGATCTTGCAGGATTGTTGCATAGGTACACACATGCCATGGTGGTTTGCTGTCTCCATCCCCCCGTCACCTACATCAGGCAGTTCTCCCAATGTTATCCCTCCCCAATCTCCCTGCCTGCCACTGTCCCTCCCCTAGCACCCCAACCCCCAGGCCCCAATGTGTGATGTTACACTCCCTGTGCACATGTGTTCTCATTGTTCAACACCCACCTATGAGTGAGAACATGTGGTGTTTGGTTTTCTGTTCTTGTGTGAGTTTGCTGAGAATGATGATTTCCAGATTCATTCATGTTCCTGCAAAGGACAAGAAATCATCATTTTTTATGGCTGCATAGTATTCCATGGTGTATATATGCCCCATTTGCTTTATCCAGTCTATTATCCATTGGCATTTTGGTTGGTTCCAGGTCTTTGCTATTGTAAACAGTGATGCCATGAACATATGTATGCATGTGTCTTTATAATAGAACGATTTATAATCTTTTGGGTATGTACCCAGTAATGGGATTTCTGGGTCAAATGGAATTTCTATTTCTAGGTCCTTGAGGAATCACCACACTATCTTCTACAATGGTTGAACTAATTTACACTCCCACCAACAGTGTAAAAGTTCCTATTTCTCCACATCCTCTCCAGCATCTGTTGTCTCCAGATTTTTTTTTTTTTTACTGTACTTTAGGTTCTGGGGTACATGTGCAGATCATGCAGGATTGTTGTATAGGTACATACATGGCAAAGTGGTTTGCTGCTTCCATTCCCCCCGCCACCTGTATCTGGCATTTCTCCCCATGTTATCACTACCAAACCTCCCCACCCCCTCATGTCCCTCCCCTATCCCCCCACCAACAGACCCCAGTGAGTGATGCACCCCTCCCTGTGTCCATGTGTTCTCATTGTTCAACACTCACCTATGAGTGAGAACATGTGGTGTTTGGGTGTTTGATATTCTATTCTTGTGTCAGTTTGCTGAGAATGATGGTTTCCAGGTTCATCTATGTCCCTACAAAGGACACAAACTCATTGTTTTTTATGGCTGCATAGTATTCCATGGTGTATATGTGCCACAGTTTCCCTGCCCAGTCTATCATCAATAGGCATTTGGGTTGGTTCCAAGTCTTTGCTATTGTAAACAGTGCCACAATGAACATATGTGTGCATGTGTCTTTATAATAGAACAATTTATAATCCTTTGGGTATGTACCCAGTAATGGGATTGCTGGGTCGAATGGAATGTCTATTTCCAGGTCCTTGAGGAATTGCCACACTGTCTTCCACAATGGCTGAACTAGTGTACACTCCCACCAACAGTGTAAAAGTGTTCCTATTTCTCCATATCCTTTCCAGCATCTGTTGTCTGCAGATTTTTTAATGATCGCCATTCTAACTGGTGTGAGATGGTATCTCAATGCGGTTTTGATTTGCATTTCTCTAATGACCAGTGATGATGAGCATTTTTTTTCGTATGTTTGTTGGCCTCATATATGTCTTCTTTTGAAAAGTGTCTGTTCATATCCTTCACTCACTTTTGAATGGGTTTGTTTTTTCTTTTAAATTTGTTTTAGTTCTTTGTAGATTCTGGATATTAGCCCTTTGTCAGATGTGTAGATTGCAAATATTTTTTTCCATTCTGTTTGTTGCCAGTTCACTCTAATAATTGTTTCTTTTGCTGTGCAGAATCTCTGAACTTTAACTAGATCCTATTTGTCTATTTTGGCTTTTGTTGCCAATGCTTTTGGTGTTTTAGTCATAAAGTCCTTGCCTATGCCTATGTCCTGAAAGTTTTGCCTAGGTTTTCTTCTAAGGTTTTTATGGTATTAGGTCTCATGTTTAAGTCTTTAATCCACCTGGAGTTAATTTTAGTGTAAGGTGTCAGGAAGGCATCCAGTTTCTGCTTTCTGCACATGGCTAGCCAGTTTTCCCAACACCATTTATTAAACAGAGACTCCTTTCCCCATTGCTTGTTTTTGTCAGGTTTGTCCAAGATCAGATGGTTGTAGTTGTGTAGCATGGTTTCTGAGGACTCTGTTCTGTTCCATTGGTCTACATCTCTGTTTTGGTACTAGTACCATGCTGTTTTGATTGCTATAGCCTTGTAGTATAGTTTGAAGTTAGGTAGCATGATGGCTTCAGCTTTGTTCTTTGTACTTAGTATTGTCTTGGCTATGCAGGCTCTCTTTTGGTTCCATATGAAGTTTAAAGTGTTTTTTTCTATTTCTGTGAAGAAGGTCATTGGTAGCTTGATGGGGATTGCATTGAATCTATAGATTACTTTGGGCAATATGACCATTTTCATGATATTGATTCTTCCTATCTATGAGCATGAAATGTTTTTCCATCTGTTTGTATCCTCTCTTATTTCATTGGGAAGTGCTTTGTAGTTCTCCTTGAAGAGGTCCTTTACATCCTTCGTTAGTTGTATTCCTAGGTATTTTATTCTCTTCGTAACCAATTGTGAATGGTAGTTTGCTCTTGATTTGGCTCTCTGTTTGTCTGTTGTTAGTGTATAGGAATGCTTGTGATTTCTGCACATTGATTTTGTATCCTGAGACTTTGCTGAAGTTTTTTTTTATCAGTTTAAGGAGATTCTGGGCTGAGATGATGGAGTTTTCTAAATATACAATCATATCATCTACAAATAGAGACAATTTGACTTCCTCTTTTCCTAACTGAATACTCTTTATTTCTTTTTCTTGCCTGATTGTTCTGGCTAGAACTTTGAATACTATATTGAATAGGAGTGGTGAGAGAGGGCAACCTTGTTTAGTGCCAGATTTCAAAGGGAATGTTTCCAGTTTTTGCCTATTCAGTATGATATTGGCTGTGGGTTTGTCATAAATATTTTTTATCATTTCAAAATACATTCCATCGATACCTAGTTTATTGAGGGTGTTTAGCATAAAGGGCTGTTGAATTTTATCAATGGCCTTCTCTCCATCTATTGAGATAATCATGTGCTTTTTGTCTTTGGTTCTGTTTATGTGATGAATTACGTTTACAGACTCTTGTATGTTGAACCAGCCTTGCATCCCCAGAATAAGCCTACATGATCGTGATGGATAAGCTTTTTAATGTGCTGTTGGATTTGGTTTGCCAGTATTTTATTGAAGATTTTTACATCTATGTTCATCATGGATATTGACCTGAAGTTTTCTTTTTTAGTTGAGTCTCTGCCCGGTTTTGGAATCAGGATGATGTTG
>CAUYQU010017319.1:0-44066 GCA_963574635.1 Cheracebus regulus | reverse complement strand
AAAAACAAGCAAACGTTTATTAACATGTATATTTCATATATACATGAGAGACATGCAGGGAATGAATAGTTCTCAAAAAGGTGGCTTTAAATTTCAGCTGCACATGGTACTGGTACCAAAACAGAGATATAGACCAATGGAACAGAACAGAGGCCTTGGAAGCAACACCACACATCTACAACCATCTGATCTTTGATGAAAACAAGCAATGGGGAAAAGATTCCCTGTTTAATAAATGGTGTTGGGAAAACTGGCTAGCCATGTGCAGAAAGCAGAAACTGGACCCCTTCCTGACACCTTACATTAAAATTAACTCCAGATGGATTAAAGACTTCAAAATAAGACCTAACATCATAAAAAAAACCCTAGAAGAAAACCTAGGGAAAACCATTCAGGACATAGGCATAGGGAAGGACTTCATGACTAAAACACCCAAAACCATTGGCAACAAAAGCCAAAATAGACAAATGGGAGCTAATTAAAAACTCCAGAGCTTCTGCACAGCAAAAGAAACAATTATTAGAGTGAACCAGCAACCAACAGAATGGGAAAAAAATTTGCAATCTACCCATCTGACAAAGGGCTAATATCCAGAATCTATAAAGAACTAAAACAGATTTATAAGAAAAAAACAAACCCATTCAAAAGTAGGCGAAGGACATGAACAGACACTTTCCAAAAGAAGATATATATGAGGCCAACAAACATATGAAAAAATTCTCATCATCACTGGTTATTAGAGAAATGCAGATCAAAACCACATTGAGATACCATCTCACGCCAGTTAGAATGGTGATCATTAAAAAATCTGGAGACAACAGATGCTAGAGAGGAAGTGGAGAAATAGGAACACTTTTACACTGTTGGTGGGAGTGTAAATTAGTTCAACCATTGTGGAAGACAGTGTGGTGATTCCTCAAGGACCTAGACATAGAAATTCCATTTGACCCAGCAATCCCATTACTGGGTATATACCCAAAGGAGTATAAATCGTTCTAGTGTAAAGACACATTTATACATATGTTCATTGTGGCACTGTTTAAAATAGCAAAGACCTGGAACCAACCCAAATGCCCATCGATGATAGACTGGACAAAGACAAATGTGGCACATATACACAATGGAATGCTATGCAGCCATAAAAAATGATGAGTTCATGTCCTTTGTAGGGACATGGATGAATCTGGGAACCATCATTCTCAGCAAACTGATGCAAGAACGGAAAATCAAACACCACATGTTCTCACTCATAGGCAGGTGTTGAACAATGAGAACACATGGACACAGGGAGGGGAGCATCACACAGTGGGGTCTGTTGCGGGGGACAACGGGAGGGACAGTGGGGGGTAGGGAGTTGGGGAGGGATAACATGGGGAGAAATGCCAGATATAGGTGATGAGGATGGAAGCAGCAAATCACATTGCCATGTATGTAACTATGCAACAATCCTGCATGTTCTGCACATGTACCCCAGAACCTAGAGTGCAATAAAATATATTTTAAAAAATAAAAAATATAAATACCTAAATAAATTTCAGTTGTAAACCAAACAGTATCTGAGACAGGTCTCAATCAATTTAGAAGTTTACTTGCCAAGGTTGAGAATCATGATCCATGACAGCCTCAACAGGTCCTGAGAACACATGTCAAAGGCGGTTGGGTTACAGCTTGGTTTTATGTTTTAGGGAGGCATAGGACATCAATCAATATATGTAACATATACACTGGTTTCATCTGGAAAAGTGGGACAACTCAAAGCAGGATGGTGGGGCTTACGGGTCATAGGTGAATTCAAAGATTTTCTAATTGGCAATTGGTTGAAAGAGTTAAGCTCTGCCTAAAGAGTTGAAATCAGCTTAAGCTAAGGTAAGGGCTTGGGGGTTGTGGGAAGCAAGGCTTTTGTCATGTAGATGAAGCCTCCAGGTAGCGTGTAGCCAGCTTCAAAGAGAATTAGATGCTACTGTCTCTTATAGAAGGTTATCAGACTCTCTGGAGAGACCTAGTAAAGAAGAGATTCTCTACTAAATGTAAAATTCCCAAGGAAGAGACATCTTTGCAAGGCCACTTAAAATATATATATATTTCTTTCAGGCCCCTGCTATCTGTCATGGGATGCTATACTAGAGCAAGGTTGGAATTTGGCATCTTATGGCTACAAAGAGTCTGTTCTGTCAGTCTTAGGATCTCTATTTTAATGTTTATGCTGCGCAGCTATGTGCCTGGACTCCAAAGGGAGGAAAGGATTACGAGGCGTATCTAAATCCCCTTCCTGTCACAGTCTGACATAGATTTTCAAGGGTCATTGGGTATCCTTGGCCCAGAGGAGGGTCCACTCGTTTCAGTTTTGAGGGGATTATAATCTTGTTTTGGTTTACATGGCTTGTATAGCATCTTCAACAAAGAGTAAGAGAGGCAATATGAGAAAGAAAAAGGCCTTTGAATCTCTAAGGGCAGAAACTTGTGGAAAGGCAAATAAATGGCAGATAAAAGCTAGTTGGTAAAGCTCTGGTACAAGCTCTAGATCAATAAGGATTCAAAGTTGTCTTCTGTGGATGACCTTTGCTCTCCCTGGTAGAAAGGTGGGCAGGATATCTTTTGTCTTTGTAAATCTATATCCTGAACATATGGAAGGCAAATGGGAAGCCTGTAGAGAGCTTTCTTGCACTTTCCTCTTTTGAATTGCCTTCAGCTAAACAATCCTTCATATTTTGGGGCAGCTTATTCTGTTCTCCCTCAATAGGTTCATAAATAGACAAATTAAACAATAGAAAGCAATTAAAAATGCAGAAATAGTACTGTGTGTCTCTTTCTATCTCTCTCTGTTCTTCTCCTACCCACTCCACCACACCCACAAATACATGTGTGTAAGCACATCCCCTGGAATTTAGCTTTTATTATATATGACATTTTATATCAGGGGCAAGGAAACACAATGGAATATTCAAAACTAGTGTGAGTATTATTCAGGATTCATTTGAGCAAAAACATTAAAATTTTATTCCTACCTTATACCACAGAAAACTAAATTCTAGAGTAAGAGCTAATATTTAAAGCAAAACATTTTTTTAAATGTTTGAAGAAAACATGGAATAAACTTTTAAACTCTTGTAATGGAGCAATATCTAAACAGGATTCAAAACAAAAATAGCATCAAGGAAAAGATCAATAAATATAATAAAAAAAAACCTTGAGTTTAATTATATATGACAAAAGACTTTAATAAACTAAGTTAAAAATAAGAGTTTTGGAGAAAAAACCCTGCAACCTACATAACAGACAAATGATTAATACCCAAAATATGTGAAGAGCTTCTACTGCAATCCACTGATTCAAAATTATAACTGAGAAAATTATTACAGTTAAAGAGATCTGAACTAACTCTATCTTGCTTCTAACCTCCAAACTGTCCTTATTCCTTCCTGGGCATAGGCCAAACTAACTTTGGGGGGAATTTAGTTTATAGTTTAACTGTGAAGCAAAGACTATAACAGCCTTTTCCCAAAGAAAACTCCCTTCCTGTCTAGGGACTAGACTGCCTTTGTAGAATTAACAAATTAGCCACAAGATTAGAAATTATGGATTAGGAGTCATGCAGTTAGAAACTGCAAGATTCTGACCCTCCCCAAATTGCTCCTGGGTATAATATCACTATTGTAAAATCTAAGATCAGTGCTTGAGATATTTTGCAGATCCTGCAGTTGATGGATCAGTTGCCACCACCCAGATCAACAAACTGGCTCATCTTGTGGTCTTGTGGGTTTGAGGTCTTGTGGCCCCTACCCAGGAACTGACTCAGTGCAAGAGAACAGCTTCGACTCCCTATAATTTAATCTCTGACCCAACTTACCAGCACTCCCAACTCACTGGCCCCCTCATACCCACCAAATTATTCTTAAAAACCCGATCTTCAAGTTTTCGGGGAGACTAATTTGAGTAATAATGAAAGTCTGGTCTCCTGTACACTCAGCTTTGCATGAATTAAACTCTTACTCTCTTGCAATTCCTCTGTCTTGATAAATTGGCTTAGTCTAGGCAGCAGGCAAGGAGAACCTGTTGGGTGGTTACACTACAGTTAATAAGAAAACATAGCCCATAAAAATAAGTGACAGGAACCAGAATTTAAAGCTGAAATACAGTGTACTATAACTGTATAAAGATGCCCAACTTCACTAATAATTATGGAGATGCAAATTAAGCAAGTTGTTTTTTTTTACCATAAGATTGACCCCAAAGTTTTAAATAGTGACAATATTTTTTATACATTTTTGTAGGGGTGTAGTGGGGATGTAAATTTAGGAGACCAGAATATGCCACCTCAAAATATGACTATAGGAGACCAGAATATGCTATTCCAAAATATGCCTTGTTGGCATAAGGATTATTTTGAGCTGATTATTTTGAGAAATTGCAGACACAGAAGAAGCTCTGAAAATAAGAGTAGAAGTTATGCTTTTGTATGGGAAATTTACATCTCTGAAGGAAATCTCCACTTGTAAGTGTCTCCCTCTCTGTACCAGGAAGAGAAGTATTATTCTAAATCACTAGAGACTCATCAATAGAGAAAGTAACCACTTAAATCTGCAGAACAAGTCTTACTCTTGTCTATTGTCTTGCTTTTCCTGGTCATCTACCTATAACTGACCTTCCCTAAACCCTTCTTTCTTTGTTTTAGCAGACATGATATTTAAATACGAATTCAAAGCCAACTCTTTGAGATTTAAGAAGAATCCTTTCTCTGGGTATCTCCTATGTATATATGAGATATATAAGTCAGTATACTTCCATTTGTTTCTCTTTTGTTAATCCGTCTTTTGCTACTGAAGTTCCAGTCTGAAGTAACTGGAAAACCACAAAAGAAGAAGAAATGATCACCCCCTGTGGTGCCTAATTAACTTGAGATATTCTTCTATTGTTCTTATTCCTGCCTCAACTGATAAAATCCTCAAGGACTTTGTAACTGACCTTGATCAACCTCATGACTCCAGACCCTACAATTCCCTCCCAGTTTACAAAAACAGCCCTAAACTGTAGCTTCTGTAACTTTCCACTGCTTACCCCAAACCTATAAAACCAACTCCTATCCCACCACCCTCCGCTGACTCTCTTTTCAGGCTCAGCCCACCTGCACCCGGGTGAAAAAACAGCCATGTTGCTCACACAAAGCCTGTTTGGGGGGTCTCTTCATTCAGAGCGCATGTTTTAACAGTTAAGATATTTTCATGCAAACTTGCCTGTACAATTCATCCAGAACCCTGGATCATCACTACCTTGGCAGTGAATATTATATGAAAGACAGAATATGTATAAAGAGTTCTTCTTTCACAAGCTATCCAGTCACTTAGAATCCAAATACAATTTATATCCTAATTCTGGAGGCTGTTCTTCAGTGCATTTTATTTTAAAATAAACTTATGCATCACATACTTGGGTAAATACCACCTCTATTATTTCAAGTAGACAGCATATTTGGGCCCTTTACCTTATCACCACCTATAAGAAATTTATACTCTATTCTATACAAAACTCTTTCTTCCATATCAACTCAGGAACTTGCAACATAGGAACCAATGTAAATGTAAGAGGGAAAGATATGAAAGGAAATAATCCCCAGGGACAGAGGTAGGTGCAAACACACAGAGACATGCAGGGGTCATCAGAAAGGGAAGGAACACATTTCTAATGTGTACCAAAAAGTGAAATATGTCCATATAAACATTTTGCCTTCCATTTATTCATATATTCATTCAATGGGCACTTGGGGGAAGGGTGCTAAGCACAGTTCTGAGAATACAAAGATGAGTAAGGCATAGCCCTTCAAGGACATGGTCTAGTGAGAGAGGCAGAGAGATAATTACAAGGCAATATTTTTACTGCTGTAAGCAGGACGTGTGAAGAAATATGAGGGGGCATAGATATGGGAGCCTGTAACTACATTTGGGAAATCAGAAAATAAATACATAAACATTTGAGCTCAGTTTTGAAATTCCACATTATGCAATAGCATTAGTTAAAGCTCCAGAATTACGCAGTAGAATTTCTGTTATGTCTGACATAGGAATATTAGTCATCAAAAGCAGTAGCTGAAAGCACCAACCTAAAGATATGAATAGAAAGTAAGAAAGGTCTTGTAAGGTACAGACATTTGAGGAAATGAGAAGAGTTAACAAGCTCAGAACAAAGCAAGAGTATCCACGCTTGCCAATTCTGTTCAACATTACAAGAAGAACAATGAAATAAAAAGGCAAAAACTGGAAAGGAAGAAATAAAACTATTTTTGCTCACAGATGACATAATTGTATACATGGAAAATCCTAAGGAAGCTACCAAAAATATTAGATGCTGGGCACAGCCCCAACACTGGGAGGCTGAGGTGGGAGGATTTCTTGAACTTAGGAGTCTAAGACCAGCCTAGACAACATAGCAAGCCCTTGTCCCTACAAAAAAACTTTAAAACTAGCCCAGTGTGGTAGTGTGTGTCTGTAGTCCCAGCTACTCGGGAGGCTGAGATGGGAGGATGACACAAGTGCAGGAATTCTAGGCTGCAGTGAGCCACGATCATGCCACTGCACTCCAGCCTAGGCAACAGAGTGAAACTGTCTTAAAAATATAGATATACATACATATTAGAATAAGTAAACTTAGGTCAATGTACAAAAAGTAGTTGTACTTTTATATAACTACAACAAACAATTGGAAAATTAACCAAAAAAATTATTTATAATAGCCTCAAAAATTTAAAATAATTAGGAATAAATTTGACAAAGGTTGTCTAAGACCTCATGTTGAAACAACAAAATATTGCTGAGAGATATAAATCAATGGAAATGATTAATGGGTTAATGGATTAAATGGAGAGATATTAATCAATGGAAATATATACCATGTTCATTCTCCCAAAATTGATCTATAGATTTACTGCAAACCCAGTTAAAATCTAAAGATGCTTTTTTTGTAGAAATCAACAATTTGATTCTATGAGAATATAAATGACACAGAATACTCAACACAACAATGAAAAGGAAGAATGATGTTAAAGGATTTGCACTACTTGATTTTAAGATTTCCTATAAAGCTACAATAATCAAAACACCATGGTATTTATGTGATATTGATTGCCTCTGGATTGACTTGAAAGGCACTTAAGGAAACTTTATGGGGCAAAGTAAATGTTCTGTATCTTAATTGATATGGTGACTTCACAGGTGCATAATTTGTCAAAATAAACATTTGAGTATCTATAATGTACCAGTCTGTCTTAAGCACTTGAGATGCATCAGTAAAAAACAACAAAAAAGGAAAAGACAGAGATGCTGTCATGGAACATACATCTTAGCAGGGATTAGGGAAGAAAGACATATAATAAAGAAAATACACAATATAGAAATTATATGGGTTTTTTAGAGGGTAACAGTAGTATGGAAAAAGAAGAAGTCCAGTAGTAACCTACCAGGAGGTTAAAAGTGCTAGGAGGATGCAATTTTATACTATGTTGTCAGAAAAGGCTTCATCGGGAAGGTAACAGTAGAGCCAAGACATGACAGAGTAGAATGAGTTAGACATGCTCTTACTTCTTAGGGGAAGGAGTGTTCCTAGGACTGCAAAGAGGCCAATGTACCTGCAGAAAAACTTTCTTAGTGCAGCAACACTCAAACAGAACTGTTCTCTAAAGATATCGCAAGCACCTCCCTGAGCTGCTCCACTTCAGTTTAGCACAGTGAGATTTACACTGCGTAAGCTGCTTCTGAAAGAACACAGTAGAACAGAACCATAGCCAGGATCTGCACAATTCTGAAAAGAGTTGATACTTACTGAGCTCCCAGAATATTAGTGCCATGTGGTCATGCAAAATAAGAATTTATTTTGTTGTTGTTCTGGGTATTCTGGAAGACAGTCTGTTTATCTTGTTTTGTCCAAAAGGGGCAGCAGTGTGATGACTACACACATCATTTGGTCTACACAGTTTGAAAAGCTTCCCTTAGGACATAATTCAGATGGCAGAGTGGGTTATACTAGCCTTTATCCCCCTGACACAATAAAAAATTTAGAGATAGCTATTCACAAACTAGAATAGCCTGAAAGGGCTCAAAGTCCTTTTAAAGGTCTTTTCTGTGTGAATATTCTTTTTGTTTGTTCCACTGTATTCCATCTACAGGAAGACAGTGGAGCGAAAACAAAAAGAATATTCATACAGAAAAGATCCCTGCTGAAACTGGCATACCTGAGAATCCAGGAGACTGCTGGGAACAAAAAAGAAAGGCTGAGGCTATCGGCCACATGGTGGGAATCACTCTGGTCCCTAGTGACCTGCTCTGCAGAGGACACCAGCATCATTTGCCATGGAGGTAACCAACAGCCATTTTCTACAGGGAACCCCAGGGAGGAAGACACAGCTGCACATCTTTCCTGCCCTAAGAAGCAGCCACTGTTGAGCTGCTTTAGGAAAGGAGCCACCATCTCTCCCAACCCTGCACTTGCCCTGGCCCCCAAGCTGGGACTGACCTGTATGTATCCACACTCCAGACCTGGTCTCTGTGGCTACACTCCTCTCACCCACATGTCAGACACCACAGCCATTACCATAGTGAGCTAATTCACACTCTAGAACCTGGAGTGAAGCTCTTACTGCATACACCCAAACTCTGGACTTTAGCTCAGCCACCACAGAAAGGTAGGCCCCATGCTAACCCTGGAGCCACTATAACTCCATCTCATCCTGTGCTGCTATTCTGGTGCCCTGGCTACTTCACAAACATTCATACCTTACATGCTGTTGCCAATGTGGCAGCAGGAGTGCTTGAACCCTAAGCACCAGTGCCATAGCCGCCCCACATCCCAGAGCTGTAGTCTTTTCACACATGCCCATGCTTCAGGCCTCAGCCCTATAGCTACTCCATGGGCAACACTCTTAAGACACTGGTGCCACTGCCACCTCAGGTGGGCGTGCAAACCACACCCAGTGCCAATAGGAATCCCTTTAGACAAAACTTCCACAATGGGAAAAAAATAGATTGGGAGAACCTTAGTAATCATCACTATCATAGACTCCAACAACCTTCACCACCACTGCAGACATACACAACATTGGGTGTTGAGGATCTCTGCAATCATTGTCAACAGCAACCTTAGCTGACAAAGCTGCACAACGATTATACAACTGCATCCTCACTGGTGCAAGAACCACTGCACCCTACCAAGCAAGCACCCTCACACCCTCTCCCCAGAAGAAAGTCTTTTCATACCAAAATTAGCCTTTAAAGTCTGCAACAGGTAACTGCTCCACCAAGCAGGCAGACATTAACATAAGGCAAGAAGAAACATGACAAGTCAAAGACATAACACAACTGAAAGAACACAATAATTTTCCAGTAGCAAGTCTCAAATTAATGAAGATACACAAACTGCATGACAAAGAATTCAAAATAATTGTTTTAAGGAAGCTCAGTGAACTTCAAGAAAATACAGAGTAATAATTCAGTGAAAACAGGAAAACAATAAATAATCAAAATTAGAAATTTGGCAAAAAGATTAACATTATTTTAAAAATTAAACAGAAACTCTGGAGCTGAAAACATACAATGAATAACATGAAAAAAATGAATGTGGTAGTGTCAACAGCAGAATTGATCAAGCAGAAGAAACAATCTGTGAACTCAAAAATAAGTTATTTGAAAATATACAGTCAGAGCAAGAAAAACAAAAAATAAAAGAAATGAAGAAAGCATACAAGATTTAGGGGACAGCATCAAAGAGCAAATATTCAAGTTACAGGTGTTAAAAGAAGAGAGGGGAAAAGCAGAAAATTTACTTAAAGAAATAATAGCAAAAACTTTCCAAATCTAGGAAGATATATAAATATCCAGGGACAGGGAGGTCAAAGGTGTCCAATTAGATTCAATAAGACTACCCCAAGACATATTATAATCAATTGGTAAAAATTAAAGACAAAGAGGGAACTTTGAGAGCAGCAAGAGAAAAGAAGTAAATTACATATAAGGGAGTTACAATAAAGCTAGCAGCAGAATTCTCAGCAGAAATGTTACAAGCCAGGAGAGAGTGGGATGGTATATTCAAAATGCTGAAGAAAAAAAATTAAGAATAGGTAAACCAAGAATACTTTATCCAGCAAATTTTGATTAAATCAAAGAGGAAATTCAAGGGAAATGATAAAATATCTTGAGAAAATTAAAATGGAAAAAAAGGGCCAGGCACAGTGGCTCATGCCTATAATCCTGGCACTTTGGGAGGCTGAAGCAAGCAGATCACCTGAGGTCAGGAGTTCAACACAAGCCTGATCAACATGGTGAAACCCCATCTCTACTAAAAACACAAAATTAGCTGGGCGTGGTGGCTCATGCCTGTAATCTCAGCTACTTGGGAGGCTGAGGCAGGAGATATTATAACTGATGCCACAGAAATACAAAGGATCATAAGAAACTACTAAGAAAAATTATACAGCAACAAATTAGATAACCTAGAGAAACGAATAAATTCCTAGAAATAGAAAATATGAACAGACCAATAACAAGTAAGGACATTGAATCAATGAAAAAAAATCTTTCATCAAAGAAAAGCCCAGGACTATCAGGCTTCTGTTGAATTCTACCAAATATTTAAAGAACTAATGCTAATTCTTCTCAAGTTCTTCCAAAAAAAATTGAAGAGGAGGGAATACTTCCAAACTCATTTTTTGAGTCCAGTATTACCCTGATAGTACCCAGACAAGGATACTACCAGAAAACAAAATTATAGGCCAACATCCCATATGCATATAGATGCAAAAATCCTCAAAATACCATAAAACCAAATTCAACATTGCATTAAAGAATAATTCACCATGCAAGCTTGTCCAACCTGCCTTATTTTGTTGTTGTTGTTCTTCTGTTTTGTTTCACGTTAAGTTTTTAGCAGCCTGAAGCTATGGTTTTCAGTTTTTGTCTCTGGTGATGAGCAGAAAAGAGGAATGATGAAGGAGCTTTACCATCCCTGCAAGAAACAGAAGCTAAGAACCCATGACAGGGACACCCTTGCACAGCCCTGTAAGAGATTTAATCTTGGGGTGCAAAGATAGTTCAATGTATGCAAATCAATAAAATGTAACGCATCACATTAAAAAAAATGAAGGATGAAAACCACATGATCATCTCAATAGATACAGAAAAGACATTCAAAAAAATTCCACATTCTTTCATGATAAAAACCCCCAAGAAACTATGTATAGAAAAAATGTACTTCAACCCAATAAAAGCCATGTAATACAAACTCATAGATAACATTATACTCAATGGTAAAAGATTGAAAGCTTTTTCTCTAAGATTAAGACAAGGGAGCTGGGCATAGTGGCATGTGCCTGTAATCCCAGCTACTCAGGATGCTAAGGCAGGAGGATTGCTTGAGCCCAGGAGTACAAGATCAGCCTGGGCAACATAGTGACAACCTGACTCCGAAAACAAAAACAAAAAAAAAGAACAAAACTAAGATGTCCACTCTCAACACTTCTATTCACATAGTACTGGAAATCCCTAACCAAAACAATTAGGCAAGAGAAAAAAATAAAAGGCATCCAGATTAAAAAAAAAAAAAAAAAAAAAAGAAGAAGTTAAATTGTCTCTTTGCAGATGTCATGATCTTATATACAGAAAAATCTCACCAAAAATTTGTTAAGACTAATAAATTAATTGAGTAAAGATGCAGTATATAAAATCAACATAGAAAAAGTAGTAGCATTTCTATATATCAATAATGAGCTAGATGAAAAGGAAATCAAAACAATCACACTTATGATAGCTATCAAAAAAATACTTCTGTCCATACTCCCAAAAGCTACAGATTCAATGCAATCTCTATCAAAATTCCAATGACATTTTTCACAGAAATAAAAAAGATAGTCCTTAAATTCATATGGAACCACAAATGACCCCAAATAACCAAAGCAATCTTCAGCAAAAAGAACAAGGCTGAGGGCATTACACTACCTGATTTCAAAATACACTACAAACTATAGTAGTCAATGCAGTATGGTACTGGCATAAAAACAGACACACAGACCAATGGAACAGAATAAAGAGCCCAAAAACAAATCCATGCATTTATGGTCAACTAATTTTTGACCAATATGCCAAGAATAGACAGTGGGTAAAGAATAGTCTCTTCATGTGGAGAAATAGGAATGCTTTTACACTGTTGGTGGGAGTGTAAATTAGTTCAACCATTGTGGAAGACAGAGTGGTAATTCCTCAAGGATCCAGAACTAGAAATACCATTTGACCCAGCAATCCTATTACTAGGTATATACCCAAAGGATTATAAATCATTATTATAAAGACACATACACACGTATGTTTATTGTAGCACTGTTCACAATAGAAATGACTTGGAAGCAACCCAAATGCTCATCAATGATAGACTGGATAAAGAAAATGTGGCACATATACACCATGGAGTACTATGCAGCCATAAAAAAGGTTGAGTTCACATCTTTTGCAGGGACATGGATGAAGCTGAAAACCATCCTTCTCAGAAAACTAACACAAGAACAGAAAACCAAACACCATATATTCTCACTTATAATAGGAGTTGAACAATGAGAACACATGGACACAGGGAGGGGAACATCACACACTGGGGCTGGTAGGGGGATGGAGGGCTAGGGGAGGGTTAGCTTTAGGAGAAATACCTAATGTAGATGACAAGGTGATGGATGCTGCAAACCACCATGGCACATGTATAACTGTGTAACAAACTTGCACGTTTTGCACAAGTACTCCAGAACTTAAAGTATAATTTAAATTTTTTTTAAAAAAAGAAAAACAATAAAACAAGACCAGTCTCTTCAATAAATGATGCTACAAAAACTGGATATCCACATGCGGAAGAATGAAATTGGACCCATATCTCACCTCATTTACAACAAGCAACTCAAAATAGATTACAGACAGAAACACAAGACCTGAAACTGTAAAACTACTAGAAGAAAAGGTGGGGAAAAGCTTCTTGACACTTGTCTGGGCAAAGATTTTTTTGGCTACTACCCCAAAAGCACAGGCAACAAAAGCAAAATTGACAAATAGATTACATCAAAATGAAAAGCTTCTAAACAGCAAAGGAAACAATCAACAGAGTAAAGAGGCAATTGAGGCATGGGAAAATAAATTTGCAAACCATACAAATATATGAGCTAGCTGAAAAAGAAATCAAGTAAGGGGTTAATATCCAAAATGTATAAAGAATTCATATGCTCAATAGCAAAAAAAAAAAAAATGATTAAAAATGGGCAAAAAATCTGAAGAAACTTTTCTCCAAAGAAGACATACGGATGGCAAATAGGTATATGAAAAAAAATGCTCAATATCATCCTCAGGGAAATGCAAATTAAAACCACAAAGTATCACCTCACACCTACTAGAAAAGCTATTATCAAAAAGATGAAAAATATAAATGTTAGCAAGGATGTGGAGAAAAGGAAATCCTTATACACTGTTGGCAAGAATGTAAATTAGTATAACCATTATGAAAAACAGTATGGAGTTTCCTCAAAATATTAAAAATGGAACTACCATATGATCCAGTAATATCACTACTGGGTATAGATCCCACAGATATGAAATCAGTGTGTTGAAGCCATATCCACACACCCATGTTCATTACAGCATTATTATTCACAATAGCTAAGTATGGAATCAACCCATGTATCCAACAACAGATGAATGGATAGAGATAATCTGGCATATATGCACAGCAGAATATTACTCAGCCTTAAAAAAGAAGAAAATCCTGTCATTTGAAACAACATGAATAAACCTATAGAACATTATGTTAAATTAAATAAGCAAGGCACAGAAAGACAAATACCACGAGGTGACTTATATGTGGAATGTAAAATAGTTAAATTCATAGAAGCCGAGAATAAAATAGTGGTTACTCTAGGCTGGGGATGGGGATGGGGGAATGGGGGCAGGGGGAGATAGGGAGATGTTGGTCAAAGAACACAAAATCTCAGTTGGATGGAAGGAATAAGCTCAAGACAGCTATCGTACATTATGGTGACTACAGTTAATAACAATACATTGTATACTTGAAAACTGTAGAGAGTAGATTTTTAAATGTCCTCACCATACACACAAAAATGATATGTGAGGTAATGCATAGGTTAAATTACTTGATTCAGCCATTCTACAATGTATACATACATCAAAACATCACACTGTACACCATAAATATACACAATGTTTATTTGTCAATTAAAAACATGTCTTAATGGTTTCCCGAAACAATTCCTTTCCTTTGCGTTTTTTTTTTTTTTTTTTAAGCTCAGGTCTTCCTAAAGGCAGCCAAAGAGTAGTTGGAAATAACTAACCTTATACAATGAAGTATCCCACAGATCCCTAAATAGTTCAACATAAATGCCAAAAATAAAAGAAAGCAAAAATATTAGACACCAACACCTATTCTCAGAGACACAGCCCTGCCTAAGGGAGACATGTCCAGAAATCACAGCAGTAGTGGAGCCTGTGTGTGGAGGTAGGAAGTGAGAAGAAGGAAATTTGGCTACTATTTTACAGTCCAGCCCTGTTATTCATAACATACCTGAGGCGAGGCTAGCTTTACCCAATTCCTGTCAAACTGGCCGGGCCTCTCATTGCAAATTTAGTATCATGCTACTGATGGAGACTAAGAAATATAGATCCATCTATTTCATGGCAGCTGAGCTGCAGTGCTATTGCTTTAAGGAAACATTTGGTATTGACTTAACATGATGCTTATTAAATCTAAACCAAATGTGAATTAATCAACTTGAAAGTATTATCTAATTTCCTTATTGGTGTTAATGCTGATATTCCACAGCAAATGCTGTGGAGTGAAAACACTTAACCTACATATATCCCGCCCCCCCCCCACCCAGTTTCCTGTATTCAGTTTTAATTTAACTGTATTAAGTTCTAATTTGTGTGACAAGTTTCACCTCACAAGGTGCTTCCTCCTGTTTGACTATTTCTAAGTGCACATTGAGGTCTATTTATATATTAATTTGTGCTAGAACTACAGACATATCCACCTTCATTTCTCCTCCCCAAAGGACCAAAAGGCCTCTTGAGTGGCTATAAATGTCTCATTATAAACACTTAATTTAAAACTGCATCACAGTTAAAGTCAATGTGGCCTGCACTCTCATGCCAAAAAGCAAAACCTTTCAAGCTGTGCATTTTTACTATTAACTTTCCAGTGTGACTTTAGAATCTCAATCAATTCTTTAAAAAATGCAAATGCTCTTTTTCCTTCAGCTTAGCAATAGCCACTGGGAAATACATATGTATAATTTCTTCCTGGCCATGCATGGGCTGTAACAATAATCAAAGCTACCAGGCCAGAGAAGCTATTCCAGAACATACTCAACTTTTTACAGAAGTTATTGAACTTTCAGCCTTCCACTTGGCCCAGCCGGGAAGCTAGTGAAAGTGCCTCTATCCAAATACTGGCTGTCTACAGGATTAATCTTTTTTTTTTTTGAGACAGAGTTTCACTCTTGTTGCCCAGGCTGGAGTGCAATGGCGCAATCTCGGCTCACTGCAACCTCTGCCTCCTGGGTGCAAGTGATTCTCCTGCCTCAGCCTCCCAAGTAGCTTGGATTACAAGCAAGCGGCACCATGCCTGGCTAATTTTGTATTTTTAGTAGAGATCGGGTTTCACCAAGTTGGTCAGGCTGGTTTCAAACTCCTGACTTCAGGTGATCTGCCTGCCTCGGCCTCCCAAATTGCTGGGAATACAGGTGTAAGCTACTGCGCCCGGCCCAGGGTTAATCTCAATCTGTTTCTCCAATTATATTTGCACTAATGCTACTGAACCCTTGCCCTCCAATCCACCCTCCAATCCACCCTCCACTCTCTTGCTAGGGTGCTATAGGGTCCTTCATGCACTGACCCAGACAGCCCCTCCAGGCTCAGGCTCCTCATCAGCATTCCCCCCACATACCTATGCTCATAACCCCAGTTAAACACCTGTGCTCTACTTATGGCATCACAAGCAGTTCCTAAACTCACCATGGTGTTGTTGCCTTCCTGCCTTTTTTTGAGATGGAGTCTCACTCTGTCGCCAGCCTGGAGTCCAGTGGCATGATCTAGGCTCACTGCAACCTCTGCCACCTGGGTTCAAGCGATTCTCCCGCCTCAGTCTCCTGAGTAGCTGGGACCACAGAAGCATGCCACCACGCCAGCTAATTTTTGTATTTTTAGTAGAGACGGGGTTTCACCGTGTTGGCCAGAATGGTCTCAATCTCTTGACCTCATGATCCGCCCACCTTGGCCTCCCAAAATGCTGGGATTACAGGCGTGGGCCACCATGCCCAGCATGACTTCCTGCCTTTTACAGATGTTCCTCTGCCAGCAATGTCCTCGTGCCCCTGGCCATCTCCCACTCAGCCTTCCAAACTCAGTTCAAAATCCCTCCCCTCTGTGAATTCTTCATTTATTGCAGTCCCCAGCCCTACCAGAGTTGAACATTTTCTCCTCCGGTTCCTGTAGCACTGTGTGACTTTCTCTATCCTAACATGTATCATATCATATTTGATTATGTATTTACACGGCTGTCCCCTACTAGGTTGTGAGCCCCTTAAAAGTGGACTGGCTTTATTGTTGTAATCCTAGCCACTTGTACCATGCCTGGCATGTGGCAAATAATCAAGAAATCTTTATGGAATGAACAGAAGAAGGTGATATAAACGTAAGAGGTACCAATATCCCAGCATTCCCATGAATGTGGAGGCACATGAATTCCACATTTATGGAGATGGATGATCTCTGCTTAGAATGGACCTAAATCCCTGACCAAGAAAAGAAGTTTGAAAATGACACTATCACTTGCAGATCCCCTCTCACCAGTTGTTATGTTTGTGCCTCATGGGACATGGGCATGGATCATGGAAGAATTTACATATATATATGAATATATATGCATATATTTATACTTGTGTGTATATGTATGAATGTGACCATATATAATATACAGAGCAAAAAGGGGAATAAGTTCTCTCTCCTATTAGCTGTGTGGTTTTCTAGTGGCTGGATCTCAGGGTAAGGGGACTGAAAGCTAAAAACACTAAAACAAATATGGAAAATAACAGAACGAAAAAAATAATCTAATGGGGAGAAAAGCCCTCAACCTTACCACAGTTCCTGATTCTCTGTGGTTATTGGATTGGCAGAGCTTGGATAAACTGAATCAGTGGAAATTCCCCATATCTTACTTATTTCCATTTCCAGCCTCCTACCAAAAGGCCTTTTCCTAGCTAATAGCACTGACCTTCCCTGTCAACCTTCATGTAAAGATGCTAATGAGCAATAATAATATGAAAGAAGATGCAACAAAAGGGAGAAAGAGAATTAAAGTTACAGAGTTTTCCACAGCTGGGCCATTTCCTCCCATGATTTCCGCTCCTAAGCCACAGGGACCATGGTGCTGGTCCAGACCAGACATTTCAAAGTGGGTTCTCCCAAGTCTGTGAGGTAACTCCCAGTAGCACTGGGGGTGACAAAGGTTCTCCACCCCTCATCTTCAACCAGAAAGTGTCAGCTTTTTTCCATTTCAAAGTTGGGCTTATATGGAAGATTCTATGTGAAGGGAGAGTTCTACAGCTAAAACAAAAACAAAAACACCAGTCCAGAAAATGAGGCCATTTGCTCTGGTAAGATTCCATCTGGGTTTTACACAGTTAAAAGGGCCTCAGACTGCAGTCCAGCAGAGTGAGTGGTAACCTGTAGCTCCCCCTTTGCATAGTATAATAGAAGAAACCCCAAAATTAGAGACAAGAGACTAGGATCTGAGCCCTAGATGTGATTCACTCACTAGATGTGAACATTTCCCCTATAAGAGTTCCAGGCTCCATGAGGGCAGCAAGCCAGTTTTGGACCTCATGGGACCCTCAGGGCCTAGTGCAGTATGTAGGAGATGTTAACTACTTGATAGCTAGTTGTTGAGCTATTGAGAACTAGCTCTAATGACAAATGACAAAGTTTCCTATGCTGTTTCTGAAATTCTAGATTCTCAATTTGCTTTAGTAACCTAAGCTTCAGTGTCCTCACTGAGAAAACAACCACAACAATACTTATGCCAGAGAGTTGTTTGAAGGATTAAGATAATTCAGGTAAAATGCATAAGCCCAATGCCTAATATAAAATTGTTTTTTATTATTGTTGACAAAAAGAATTATGTAAAATATACGAAGAGATTCATTCTGAGCCAAATATGAGTGACCAACAGCTCATGACATAATCCTGAAGAGATCCTGAGAATATGTGGCCAGGGTGGTCAGTGTACAGCTTAGTTTTATACATTTTAGGGAGACATGAGACTTCAATCAAATACATGTGAGAGGTATGCTTGGTTGGTCTGGAAAGGAAGGACAATGCAAGTAGATTCAAAGAAGTTCTGATTGGCAATTGGTTGAAAGGGTTATGTTATTGTCTAAAGCTTAGGAATGACTGGGTTAAGATAAAGGGATGTGGAGATCAAGGTTTTCTCATGCAGGTAAGCCTCCAGGTAGCAGGCTTTGGAGAGAATAGATTGTAATTCTTTCTTATCAGACTCTTAAATAATCTGTTCTATCAGTAATTCCAAAAGGGAAGAGTGTATAATAAGACATGTCCAAGCCCCCCTTCCCATCATGGCCTGAATTAGTTTTTCAGGTTAGCATTGAAATGCCCTTGTCAAAAAGGGCATTTCAGATGGTCAAGGGACTTAGAATTTTATTTTTCGTCTTTTTACAATGAATAGTACTATTAGTACTCCCTAGGAAAGATTGAAGTTCCTCCTTACAGCACTTTCTTTTTAACCTCTTAAAAGCAAAGCAGATGGAGGCTGGGAATTCTAGGCAAATTCCTTAACTTTTCTGAGCCTTAGTTTCTAACCTTAAACAGCATAGTACTGGCACAAAAACAGACACATAGACCAACGGAACAGAACAGAGAGCCCAGGAACAAATATACACACCTATAACCATCTGATGTTCAACAAAGCTGACAAAAACAAGCAATGGGGAAAGGAATCCCTATTCAATAAATGATGCTGGGATCACTAGCTAACCATATGCAGAAGACTGAAACTGGATCCCGTCATTACATCGTATACAAAAATAGACTCAAGATGGATTAAAGCCTTAAATGTAAAACCCAAAACTATAGAAGTCCTGGAAGACAACCAAGGCAATACCATCCTAGATGTAGGAATGGGCAAAGATTTCATGACAAAGACACAAAAAGCAACCACAACAAAAGCAAAAATTGATAAATAGGATCTAATTAAACTTAAGAGCTTCTTCACAACAAAATAAACTGTTAACAGAGTAAAAAGATAACCTACAGAATGGGAGGACATTTTTGCAAACTATGCATCTCACAAAGGTCTAATATCCAGCATCAATAAGGAACTTAAACAAATTTACAGGAGAAAAACAGCCCCATTAAAAGGTAGACAAAGGACATGAACAGATACTTTTCAAATGAAGACATACATGTAGCCAACAAGCATATGATTAAAAGCTCAATATCACTGATCATTAGAGAAATGCAAATCAAAACCACAATAAGATACCATCTCACACCAGTCAGAATGGCTATTATTAAAAAGTCAAAAAATAACAGATGCTGGTGAGGTTGTGGAGAAAAGGGAACACTTATCCACTACTGGTGGGAGTGTAAATTAGTTCAACCATTGTGGAAAGCAATGAGGCAATTCCTCAAAGTGCTAAAAACAGAACTACAATTCAACCCAGCAATCCCATTACTGGGTATATTCCCAGAGGAATATAAATCATTCTACCATAAAGATACATGCATGCAAATGTTCATTGCAGCACTACTCACAAAAGCAAAGACACGGAATCAACCTAAATGCCCATCAGTGATAGATTGGATAGAGAATGTGATACATATACACACATTTTATGGAATATTGTGCAGCCATAAAAAAGAATGAGATCATGTCTTTTGTGGGAACATAGAGGGAGCTTGAGGCTATGATCCTTAGCAAACTAACCGAGGAACAGAAAACCAAATGCCACATGTTCTCACTTATAAGAAGGAGGTAACTGATGAGAACCTGTGAACACAAAGAAGGGAATAACAGATGCTAAGGCCTACTTGAGGATGGAGGGTGGAAGAAGTGAGAGGAACAGAAAAAGTAACTTTTGGGTACAAGGCTCAGTACCTGGGTGATGAAATAATCTGTACAAAAAACCACTGGGATGTCAGTTTACCCACATAACAAACCTGCATGTGTACCCACAAACCTAAAATTAAAGTTAAAAACAAACAGGCAAAAAGGGTAACAATGCTTTCCTTTCAGGGTTGTTGTGGGAATAAACAAGTTAGCATGGTGCGATGGTTAATTTTATGTGTAAACCTGACTGGGGTAGGGGGCACTGAGATAGTTGGAAAAGCATTATTTCTTGGTGTGTTTGCAAGGTGTTTCAGAAGAGATTAGCATTTGAATCAGTGGACTCAGTAAAGATGATCCCTCACCAGGGTGGGTGGGCATCATCCAACCTGTTGAAGGCCTAAATAAAACAAAAAGGCAGAGAAAGGACACATTCTCTCTCTGCTTGAGCTGGGACATTGGTCTTCTTCCCTTGGACATTGGAGCTCCTGCTTCTTAAGCCTTCAGATTTCAGGACTACACCAGCACCCTACTCTTACCCTCACCCATCATTCTCAGGCCTTCAGACTCCAACCCAATTATACCACTGGCTTTCCTGTTTCTTCAATTTGCAGACAGCATATGGTAGGAATTCTCAGCTTCCATAATCACATGAGACAATTCCCATAATAGATCTCCTCATCTATATCTAGATCTGTATCCATATTCATCTTTATCTATATCTATATATCTATATATATCCTATTGGTTTGGTTTCTCTGGGGAACCCTGAAAAATACACGGATATTCATATAGTTGGCTCTCAAGAATGATTAGCCAATTGTCAATCAATAAGCTTATCTCAGTGGTGACAATGCTGAAGCCTGCACTCTCGAAGTCTATTCTGAGTCAACATAGACCATTCCATCCTCACCAGCTAAGCACGATTGGCCTCATTTGATGAAGAAGCTAAGGCTCAGAAAGGTTATCTGTACTGTCCCCAGGAGGGATGTGTGTGTGAACAGGAACCCTGCCCAGCAAACTGAGGCTGGGTCCAAGAGCACCTATGCCCTTCATGAACGCCACATTAGGCAGGGGGAGGAATGCCCCTTAGGTTGCTTGTGGGAGAGGCATATGTGTCATCCACCCATAAGCAAGCATGAAGATCATAGCATCTTCATGTTAAATTGGTCTCATTTCTACTCCCTTTCATCTCCACTTTTATTTTTCCTCTTTCTTTCTCAACTTTTTCCAATCCGTATTTTATGCATGTTTGTTAGAAACTTTAAATCATTTTAGGAATAAGTTAGGAGTGACATAAACAAGCCAGCAAACAAGCTCTGCAGAAGGTCCACTTGAATGCCCCAGGAAAACCAAAACAGGCCAGGTAGAAGCTTCCTTTTCCTTCTGACAGACCCCAGTGCAGCCCTGCTAGTGCTGGGTGTCACCCAGGAGAGCCCCACATCCCACCTGCCTCATTGAGCCTGGAGAAACTGAACGAGCTGCCAGCTATCCTGGATGTTGGGCCTCCAGGCAAACTGGAGACAAGGGAACTGAGGCTTGGCCACCTAACCTTGTAAAACAGAACAACTCAGGCCAAAGACGGAATCCAAGAGGCAGGGCTGCAAGGAGCTATGAAAAAGGTCCTGGGGGCTTGTCCACAAAGCCCTCCCTTGCCTGACAGCCACCAGCACCCTCCAGACGGCAGAGGGGTGGGAACAGAGGAGGCTTGTACCTGGGGCCCTGTCCCAGGGAACAGGACTTTGATGTTGTTTTCAGAATGAGGCAGAGGAAGTGTCTACCTCAAATCTTGCTGACTGTTCAAGGGCCAGTGTCATCAGTACATGGCCAAATTTGAAATTTAGTCTGAAACCAACCTATGCTTCAGGTTTGAGTGGGTGCTGGTGATATTTTAATTGCACAAGGTGGGAGGAGAGGGTGTATTTTTAACATGTAAATTAAATCATATATCTCCCTTGCCTAAAAGTCTCCAATGGCTTGCTATGGCACTTAAACAAAACCCAAGACCCACAGCTTGGTCTGGCCATGCCTGCCTCTGGAAGCCGCCCTGTCAGCCTCATCCCTTTCTCACTGCACTCACATGAGCACCTGCTTGTCTCTCATCCTGGGACGTCCCCCACCATGTCCAGGATGGCTGCTAGGTCTCACCTGAGCCAGAACCTTCTCCATGGGGTCATCCTGAAGGAGTTCAGGACATGCCACTCCAAAATATCCTCCTTTGGTATACTGGTTACTTAAGCTGAAGACATTTGAAAACCAGCAAATGCTGGGAGAGGCCTTCTCTGAACTCTTCTTATCTGCCTAAAGACAGATCCTCCTGAAGGAATTCCATTGTCTTCAATCCCCTCCCCAGGAGTTTTCATCAACCAGAGAAACTCGACTCTTACCACAGGAGAGGACACCGGAAGTCCACACCACATCCAGACAAACTGGCCCAAAATGTCACATCTCCCACCTGTTCTTCCAAGGTCTCATCTGTCTTTCCTAAAAACCATTTACTCCGCCCTAAGGGGCCTATTTCCCCGTCCCCTTCCCCTAGGGAAACAAGCAGCTGAACTTACCCTGTTTTCATTGGCCTCTTCTGTCCAGAACAGGAGCTCTGTGACAGCGGGGCCTCATCCCTTCACCTTTTCACACTGTCACAGTGTCCAGCCCAGAATTCACTTGCCCTTTGCAGGTCCCGCTCATGCCACCCTCTCCCCATGGGGAAGCCCCATCCAGCAGTGGAACTCACCCAGCACCACACTGCCCACATGGGGCACTCGAACCTAGCAACCTGACCCCACAGCGGGTGCTTGGTCTCCATAATGTGCTGCCTCCACAAGTATTTGTCTCGGAAAGGCAAAAAAAAGGAAGAAAGAAGAGTCAGTCTCCTATTTCTTTTTTCTTTTCCTTTTTTTTTTTTTTTTTTTGAATAGCTGGGACTCTTGAGTAGCTGGGACTACGGGCACGCACCATCACTCCTGGCTAATTTTTGTATTTTCAGTAGAGACAGGGTTTTGCCATGTTGGCCAGGCTGGTCTTGAACTCCTGACCTCAGATGATCTGTCCACCTCAGCCTTCCAAAGTGCTGGAATTACAGGCATGAGCTATCACGCCTGGCCTGTCTCCTCCTATTTCTACAGCTGTCCACATTTCCAGCCACATAGACTCTGTTCCCCACCTGCAGGGCTCCTGGCTTTCCCTGATTCCACTGAGGAGCCTTGGCAAAGTGTCCACAGGGGATGCTGGGTCTCTGGGAGCTTGGACCATGTTCTTCCTGCTCATCTGCACATCAACCAGGGCACATCGAGCACATGGCACAGCATCTGGCCTGCAGCCAGCCCTCAGTAAAATTCTTGTTGAATGAATGAATAAGAGTGAGCCTGGAGGAAGACGGGTGAGCATGCTCCAATGCCTCTGATCCCGGATAGAACAGTATATCATGCTACCACTCAGGACCACTTCAGCAGTCCCCAAATTTAACATGTCACCAAGTCTCCTCAGGGAGCTTCTTAAAAATGCAGATTCCTGAACCTCACCCTGCAGATTGTGGAGCTGAGGCAAACAACCAGGTTTGGGAATCATGGCATCCAATATTAAGGGCTGATCGATGACTGGACACTATATGCTTGGCCCAGCACAGCCAGGAGTTTCAGACAAGCCTGGGCAACATGGTGAGACCTCATATTGAAAGAAAGAAAAGAAAAAAAGGAAAGAAAGAGAATAGAAGAGAAGAAGGGAAGGAAGGAAGGAAGGGTAAGGAGGGAAGGGAAGGGAAGGAAAAGAGGGAGGGAGGGAAAGGAAAGAGGGAGGGAGGGAGGGAGGAAATTATATATTTATTCTCCCCCTTAGTTGGTCAATGGCTCTGAATTTCTGGATCATGATGAGGCTATGCCACTTTCTGTGCTGTACGGAGCCGATGCCCTCTTGAGCACTTGGTAAATTGTGAATGTATATTAATAGTCATAAAGCTTTTCCCTTTATCCTTCCAAGCTTCTTCTAAGGGGGAATCCAGTTCTTCCCTGTCACTGTGAATGGTGGGCTTATAGGTCTTGAAAAGAGCATAATGGAATTAGCACGGTGGTGACAGGAAAGTGAGTGCATCCTTACTGAATGCAGCCAGCAGCTGCTGGGAGAGACTCCGGGAGACCGGCTCAGGCTCAGAGGAAAGTGAGTGTGTTCCCCAATCAAACCATATCAAGTGCTACAAGAGTCACTTGAAAAGGAGGTGACAAAAAACACCAAGGGAAAACTGGTCCTAAGGTAATGTAGGCCTGAAATCGAGTCTTAAAAGAGAGCCAGTTTGGGAAAAGGTGAGTTATGAATGGAAAGAAATCAAACACTGAGCATGACCTCCCAGCAGAGAGTTGAAAACAATGCAGCAGGCTTTCCAGCAGGGAAGAGTTTATTAATAACACTGATAATATAATGAAATGTACAGTTGTTGAGGTGCTTCTCCTTCAGAGAGGTCAAAGCATTTTCTGTGTGGCCAAATCCTTCTGCAAGCTGATTCGCTGGTTACTGCAGCTGGGACAGAAGGGAGGAAACTGAGGCACAGGGAGACAGGGTGAAATGAAACTGCCTGCACCATTCACAGCAAATCAGACCCATGTAAGGGATCTGCATTCAAAGCCCAGGAGTCTTTCCACTAACACCAGCTGACATCTCATAATCACAGTGATGACAGGTTGTGCAGATCAGTAAAATCAGAAAAACAGTAGGAACCACCTAGTTTGGCAAAGCGGCTCAGATCACTAGGGTGAACTCCCCAAATGCCACCCCACAAACCAACACACCCATCTCTCAGCTCAGCCCTGAGTCAGTGGGACTGGGCAGCCAGGGGCGGTCCACCTGGAGTGACACCTGGATCCCTATCAGGGCATCAGCCACGGGAAGGTGGCAACACGACCAGGTCTCTCTCAGCCTTGCCTTCGCACCATACTTTTCACAGGTGACTCTGTCCACACCAGCAAGGAGACTGGGTAAGTCCCCTAAGTCCCTCTCATGGATCCAGGCTCCTGCAGGCTATCTCTATGGAAAGGTTTCACCAGCTCCTCAAATGCAGCAGGTTCTAAACACCACACATCCTTCTCTATCTAGGACTGCTCCCCTTCCCACCTTCCCTGTTGCAGTGAACGCCACCAGGATCCAGCTATTATAGTTCCCCAGGCCATTCAGCTCCCCTGCCCACCCTCATCACCCTCTCCTCCACAGCGCCTCCTCCTGGCCCCTCTCCCTATTCCTCAGCCACAGCCCTGATTCTGGGGCTCCTTGAGCCTGGGCTGGGTCTCATGGTAGCCTGTGCCGAATGTCACTGCCTTCCTTCCTGAGCTCCTCCCCTTGCAGCAGTCTCTGCTAAGCTGACAAGGGGGCAAATGGGCTGTGCTGAAGTTCCTTTATACTTGCATCGCTCTTAGGATAAAACCCACACTCCTCAGTATGGAATCGGGCTGAGGTCTTCAGGATTAAGTAACACTCTCCTCTCCAGCCTTTGTTATAGCAGCAACTAAGGAACTAATTCCAGACTCAGGGGTCATCCAGGGGGAGAGAAAGGGTGTCCTAGTCATTTCCTGCAGCAATAACAAAATACTGGAGATTGAGTAACTTATAAAGAACATAAACTTTTTGTTTCTCACTGTTCTGGAGGCTGCAAAGCCCAAGACCTGGACACCGGCAGATTCCATGTGTGTCTGGGGAGGGCCGCACTCTGCTTCCCAGTTGGTGTCTTGTTGATGCATCCTCCAGAGTGGAGGAACGCTGTTTCCTCACATAGCAGAAGGGACTGGAAGTATGAAGTTGCCCCTTCAAGCCCTTTCATAAGGTGCTAATCCATTCATGAGGGCCGATCCTCCATGGCCTACTCACCAGCTAAAGGCCTCACCTCACCACACTGTTGCATTGGGGATTAAGTTTCAGCAGGAATTTTGGAGAGGACACAAACACTTAAACCATAGCAGAAGGGAAGGGGTCCCCTCCCACTTCCAGCCCCTTCAGCCTCAGCTACTACTGTGGCCCACTGGCCTGTTCCTGTGTCCCAGTTACACCAATAAGTGTGCTGGTGTCCCTGTGTCCACACCGGGGCTGGGAGTGACGTGTCCTCTTTCTCTACCTGGATAGCCCCTGAGTCCCTGTATTCATTTCCTAGTTCCTTCCTAACATACCTCAAATCGGGTATATTAAAGCAACAGAAATGAATAGTCTCAGTTCTTGAGACCAGAAGTCTGAAATCAAGGTGCCCGCCAAGGCTATGCTCCCTCCAAAGGTGCGAGGGCCATCCTCTAGCCTCTGGTGGGTCCCTGGCTTGTGGCAGCATAACTCCAATCACCACCTGGCACTCCTGCTGTGTGCATGGCTGTTCCTGTGCCCAAATCTTCCCTTTTTTATAAAGACACCAGTTATATTCGGTCAGAGCCCAACCTAGTGACTTAATTTTAACTTGATTACCTCTGTAAAGAACGTAACTTCAAATAATGTCACATTCTGAGGTACTGGGGTTCAGGCCTCCCATATATCTTTTTTTTTTTTTTTTTTTTTTGCAGGGAACACTGTTCCACTCATAATGGTCCTTAAAGCCATAATTTGAGCATCATCCCTCGGCCCGGCTGGGCTGAGTGCCCTTCCCCTGCACCTCTCTGGCATCCTGCCTGGTCCTAGTCACCCCATACTATAAAGCCTACTTGTCTGTGCTCCCCAATTGCCTGTGACTCTGAGAGACGGAATGGAGACTTCTCTCAGATCCTACTCAGCCGGGTACATTGAGGGCATCAAACGTGTTCCAATGAATGAAAGCAGATGGTGATAGATCTTGCCAACTGTGGCGCTGGCTCCAGTACCTGCCATCACCACAGGAGTACAGGAGAACACATAGTCAGCAGGCTTGAGTGACCTCTGTCCAGACTCTGGCCTCAAGGACAACTAGGTGAGCTGGCAAATTTAGTCCATTTGTCTCATGCCAGCCTGGTCCAAACAGCTGGAAACTTCAGCCAAGACGGGACCCGTGCGATGGCATTTCAGGAGCTCCAAACCATTGTCCTGAATGTCATCTTTCAAGCTGTGGTCATGAATGGTTGCCAAGATGAAGAGAAATTTATTTCCTAGTTGTTTTCCTCTCTGATCATTCTCAGCACCCCATGGACCCATTCTTCTAGATGAGAGTCCTTGAAGGGGAACAATAGCAGAAACTCAAAGCTGTTGCTAAAATGTGCAGCTTGCTTCTGTCCCAATATGCAGAGCAGTTGCAGGGCTGCCGTGCACCCATTACTTCTTCATATTCACACCCTTGCAAGTCAGGTTCCTGTCGTGGCTGGACCAGTCAGGACACTACTTAGTGCTGGGTTTCTGTCTGTAGCATCTGACCTGTTCAAAGCAACTTTTGAAATTAAAACCACTATCTTTCTACCCAGCTGTGGTTAAAATGCTGATGATTAATTTGGAAGCATAGGTCACAGCTGTTCTTCAATAACTGGCACATCTGTGTGGACCCTCTCATTTCTGTCTTAGTTCTTTCCTGCAGCTCTAACAACATACTTTAGACTGGGTAATTTATAAGTCACAGAAATTTGTTGCTGACAGATCTGGGCACTGGGAAGTTCAAGATCAAGGAGCTGGCAGGTTTGGTGTCTGGTGAGGGCCCATTTCTCATGACAGTGCCTTCTAGCTGTGTCCTCACACAGTGGAAGGAGCATTCAAGCTTTCTCATGCCTCTCTTATACAGACACTAATGCCATCTACTAGGGCTTTGCCCTCATGACTTAATCACATCCTAAAGGCCCTGGCTCTTAACACCATTACATTGGAGATTAGGCCTCAACATATGAATCTGGGGAGGACACTAACATTCAAACCATAGCAAACTCCAATTTAAAGAGCTGTAAGATGAAACTGTTTTCTCCAAGCAGGGCTGCTCACTCAGCAGTAGAACATCAATGAGCATCATGTTTGCATTTACCCTTCTGTTCTCAAGGTGCTCTGGTGGGTTTGCGGCAGCCTGACTCCAGGTTGTCTTATCTATGTCCTTTTGATGTGCTAAGATCCTTCCCAGGGAAGGCAAAACACGTGAGCAGGGTGTGGCTGGAAGTGCTGGCACAGGTGGGAAGGATCCAGCTGCTTTCCTTCTCCAGGGATTCCTTCATGTTCTCAGGGGTTTGAGTTCCCCATTCTTAGAGCAGAGTCTTCGCTTTCCATCACTGGTTATTACACTAATAATTAACAATAATAGCAATCATTTACTGAGCAACTTGATAGCACCCTCCAAACTAGGCCCCCTTGTCCACACTCCATTGGAGAAGCCAAGCAGTTATTTGCCAAACACTGACGTTGTCAGTAAGTGGCAAATCCAGGAGTCTGGCCCCAGGAGGCTCAATTCTGGGGCCTATATTGTTGGCTGAGTCACCATCAACTCGTACAGGTCTTGAGAAATCAGAATCAGAAACCAAACTTTGAGTCGGACGAGATGTAACCCTGTCCTCTGCACATCCAGCACAAAGCACATAAGCTGATCTCACAGACATAACTGGAGTGAATCTTCTATTGTTTTCCCCATTCCTGTCCCCCAGTCATTGACGCAGATGATGGGATGAGGCAAGAAGGCCACCTGAGTGGAAGCACAGACTGAAGCAGCACCAAAGAGAAGAAAATAACCTCCTTGTACCCAAGTAAGCTTCTAGCAAATTGGGCCCTGTGGGAATCTTTGCACAGCCTCATTGTAACAGCTGTGCCCTGGGTTCTTATCTCTGCACTATCTATAGATTGTGCACAAATGACACCAGTTCCTGCATGCCTCACAGGCAAAGTAACAGCTCCTACCAGACAAGAAGAAACAAAAATATGTCATAGGCTTTTATAGAAGTCATTCCTGTGCCAAGGCCAGAGGACAGGCTGGATAGGAGACTAGGCTTTGCAGGAACTCTACATATGGAGAGAAGAAGTGAGAAACGGCCTCAACTGACTCCAGACACCAGACACATGAATGTTCTTCATTTTAATTGACTTCTAATTCACACACTTGGACCCAGGAATGTTTATAAAACCCCACTTGTGACATGGACTTGAAGCCTCAGTGACGCTGCAGGAGGAGCTGGAGGTGCCAAGGGAAAGTGAATCCCCACCACTGCCTAAATCCTTCCAGTGGCTCCTATTGCCTTTGACTTGTCATGAGATCTGCACAGTGTGGCTTCTGCACCAGCCCAGGTTACTGCCACACCTGTGCTCCTGATCCTGTGCTTCTGTAGATTCTCTAACACAACTTTCTCTCCTCTCTCCAAAGTGCCCATTCCCTATACCAAGCACCCTCCTCACCTGCTGACACCTGCTTATCCTTTGCATTTCTCCTGTGGGAGGTTGTCTGAGTTCCCTAGAGACCCAGGTCAATATGTCTCCTAGATTTTGTCCTAGCTCCTCTACTCCCCTATTGAAGTACTCATCAGGATGTTGAAAACTGCTTGTTACTCGACAGAACGCCCCCAGATCACTATATTGTTATTGTGCACAGAGTAGACAATAGCATGGAGAAAATGTGAACTGAAAAAATGAATAGAGTAAATGAGCACAGGGGTAAAGCTTGATTTTTACCCTCTGCATGAGAGGTCTCTTCCACTCACTGTTTTCTCATTGACAGGGTCCACCCAAGACGACCAGGAATGCCAAGGATCCGTTCAGGTTCTCTGAGTTTCCACTGTATCTCACTGAAAAATCTAATCTGGCTACTATTAAAAAGAAAACCAAAAAACCAAAGATAACAATTGTTGGTGAAGGTGTGGAGAAAAGAGTACATTGTTGGTAGGAATGTAGATTGGTAGAGTAATTATAGAAAATAGCATGGAGGCTTCTAAAGAAATTAAAAATAGAACTACCATATGGCCTAGCAATCCCTCTTCTGAATATATACCCAGTGGAGATGAAATCTACCTTGTAAAGATATCTGCACTACCATGTTCATTGTAACATTATTTACAATAGCCAAGACATGGAGTCAACCTAACCGTCTGTCAATGGATAAATGTATAAACAAAATGTGGGGCTGGGGCCAGTGGCTCATGCCTGTATTCTAGCATTTTGAAAGGCCAAAGCAGGAGGATTGCTTGAGCCCAGGAATTCAAGACCAGCCGAGGCAACATAGTGAGATCTCATCTCTACTAAAAATACCAAAACACTGACTAGGTGTGACGGTGTAAGCCAGTAGTCCCAGCAACTCAGGAGAGGCTGCAGTGGTTGCACCACTGCACTCCAGTCTGGGCAACAGAGCAAGATTGTATCTCAAAAAAGGAAAAAAAAGTGACATACATATACATATGCATGTATGTGTATACATATATGTATGTATATGTGTGTGTGTGTGTGTGTGTGTGTGTGTGTGTGTAAATATATATACATGATGGAATATTATTCAGCCCTAAAACAAAAAGAGACCTTGTCAATTGCCACAACATAGATGGACCTGGAGGACATTATCCTAAGTAAAATAAGCCAAACACAGAAAGAAAAATATGATCTCACTTAAAAGAGCTCAAAAACACAGATATAGAGAATGAAACAGTGGTTACCATAGTTGGTAGGGAGGAGAGGAAATGGTGGAGACACAGCTCAAAGGATACAAAATAGCAGACATGTAGGATGAACAAGTCTAGAGACCTGATGTACAACATTCTCATGTTAATAAAATTGTACTGCATTAGGGATGTTTGTTAAATAAATAGATCTAAGCTACTCTTGTCACAAAAGAGTAACTGTGAAACAACAAATCCCTTCATTTGCTTCACAATAGAAACCTCTTTACCATATGTAAAGAGGTATGGTAAACCTCAAATATACACAATACTGTTTACTTAAAAAACAACACATTGCTAGCAAAAAATTTTTTTAATGAAAATACAGTCCATAAATCTGGGCCAAAGCTCCATCCATCAGACACCAAAGGCCATACCTGCCATCATCAATCACAGGGCTAATCCTGCTGTTAGCACCAGGAAGTGAGGACAGGGATACAGGCCCAGCAACTCAGGGACACCAGCCACACACAAGCTTTGACAGTCTTGCTTTTGGATACTCAAATAGCATGTCTAAGAAACAAAGAGGGCTGGGAGCAGTGGCTCACACCAGTAATCATGGCATTTTGGGAGTCCAAGGTGGGGGAATTAGTTGAGCCCAGGAGTTTGAGACCAGCCTGGGCAACATAGGGAGACCTCATCTTTACAAAAATAAAAATAAAATAGCTGGGGATGGTAGTGTGCACCTATAGTCCCAGCTACTCAGAGGCTAAATGAGGAGGATCGCTTGAGCCTCATAGGTCTGAAGCTGCAGTGAGCTATGATTGTGCCATTGCACTCCAGACTGGGCAACAGAGACCTTCTCTCAAAAAAAAAAGGAAAGAAAAGAAACGAAAGGGAATTCTGTATCTAGTGGGTGATCATAATAAAATGCTACTTGTCATTTAGACATATATTAATTTTTCATCTGGATTAAAGATATACTAAATTTTCTTTATGAATAAAAACATGCTGCAAATTAACATTGACCTGCTGAGGAGAAGGAAAGCCAACTCTGACTCTTTTTAATGTTGGAGTGGGGTGGCAAATTGGTCTCTATTATTAAGGTTAACATGATTGGGTCAGAGGCTATTTCAGCATTTTCTTGCCTTTTGAGTTGCCTGATGAGGGCTTTGGCGGAATAGCAGCAATGTGCCTGTGAGTCCTAACTGCAGCATCTGCCCTCATGATAACTACACAGGAAGACTCACCCCTCAACATCCTCCCCAACTCTTACACTCCAGAAGAGGGGCCCAGGGAAGACACCTTTTAGGCTGTCCACCTATTTCTCAACCATCTCTATTCTCTGAAAGCTAAGTGCCCAAACATGTTCACACTCTGTGACACCCCTCCGGATACTGGGCAACTAGATTGGACTAGATTTGGAAATTTGGAATCAGGTCTAAGAGCATTCAGTCTCAATCTGGGCTGGTCCTTTGAACACAGGAGATTTAAAAAACAAAAACAAAAAACAGAAGAAGAAGAATAGGGGTTCTGAAGACAGCCAGGTTCTGCTGAGTGGACCAAGCAGCAGAGAAAGTCCAAGTGGAGAAATGGAGCAGGAGGCGGCTGTAAAGTAAGCAATGAGGAAGAAGAGAGAGGAAGACTTCCTGGGTTCCCTTGCTGCTCCCTCCCTGCCGACACTTCCCCTCTAACCCCTGGAGCCCTGTCCACGGCAAACCAATCACTCCACACCCTCAAACTCCATAAAGTTCTGCCTCCCCCCTGACTGACCTCCCTTGACGTTACTGACAGCGGCTCACAAAGCCACTGACCTTGATACTGAATCATGTTTATCTCCCAGATCGTAACTGCATGGAAACATTGCTTTCCCAGCACCTAGCCCAGGATTCAGTGCAGTAGATGTGTTCAATAAATATTTATTGAGTGAGTACCAAAATAACTTTCCTTGAAGGCCTCTCAAGTGGAGGTTGTCCATCCACCCCCTTCCCACACACCATGAAGACAGATGGACATTCTTCCTGCTTCTAGACATCACTCCTTAGCTCTTATAAAAAACACAAAGTATCAACAAAAAAAAAAAACAACAACTACTCCTCTCTGAAGTTTCTGACATCACAATCATCCACCCATCTCAGCCTTTTTCCCCAAATCAAGTTCTCCCCATCCTGCTAGGCACCTCACACCCTGTGGTTTGATTCCATCCCCAACGATTCCTTCTCAAGTTTCACAGAAACCATTTCAGAACAACACTTGGGAATGGCCTGCTGAGAAACAATATGCTGAGTCTCAGGGTAACTCCATGATGACTGGGACTAGGTATGCCAAAGAAGAGGAGACGTGAGTCAATTCTGTGAGTGTGGCTCATGCAAGCAGGTAAAGTGCAAGATCAGCTTTGAAAATAGGCTCTTTCTTTTTATAATAAGTAGAGTTATTAGTTCTCTATGAAAATTGAACTGGGCGGACATTACAGCTTTTAGCACTTCTCTGAGACAAGTACTCATTTAGCACCATGCACAATACCATGGATTTTATTTTTTTATTTTTTTTGAGACAGGGTCTTGCTCTGTTGCCAGGTTGGAGTGTAGTGGCATGATCTTGGCTCACTGCAACCTCACCCTCCTGGGTTCAAGAGATTCTCATGCCTCAGCCACTGGAGTAGCTAAATACCCTGAAGTTTTCATATTCCATCAAGCACTGAGACAGAACAACCACATCTATTTATCTCCCTTTTCACACTGTACAGGACAAGGATAATGAAGATGCCTCTGGAATGATGATAGGTGTGTTGGTACATTGATCTAGTCTCCTATATAAGGCTCTGATTAGCTCTGTGTAGTTCAATTACTACAATTACATCCAAGGGGAGAAGTCCTACAAAGAAAACCACAATTAATCATATAGAGATACCTTTGCTTCTCTTTGAACCCCTTGCATTTTTTGGTTTCTGCAGAACTGAGAGCTATGCATATGGAGAACTTAGCACAGAGAGCAATGTTAGCAATTGCTAAGTAACATTGCTAGGGAAGACTTAGCAGTGTTAGTGCCACAGCGCTTCTTCTTGCAGAATCAGAGAGCAGGTCAGCTGTGTGATCCTCTGCCTGCAGCAGAGGCTGTGAAGGAAGAAGCCTCACATGCCCATCCTGGCAAGCAGGACGCAATTGCTCCCTCTCTCAACAAAAGATACCTAGCTATCACCAAATCACAACATTTCTGATGCCAATCAACTAGATAATTCAGACCTAAGTTATTTCTAGGAAGCTTGAGGTAAATTTATCAAACTGTTGCCAAAGTCTATGCTTCACTTAGAGACAGAACATATGGGCTGATTGAACCATTTCCAGAAAGACAGTCTGGTCATTGGAAAATCTGACTGATGAGAGCTGGTTGAGGAAGTGACATAACTGACAGGAAAAAGGAGAAACTTAAAGGAGCAGCAAGACTCTCCTTCTCATAGAAGAGAGCAATGGACCAGAGAGAGGCATCCTGAATGTGACTGGGAACTTTCAGGAATGTCAGTGCCTTTAGACTCATGGAGTTTTTTTGTTTTTTATTTTTAATCAACAAATTATAATTGCAATATATTTATGGGGTTCAGGGTGATGCTTTGATATATGTATATAATGTAGAATGACTAAATCAAGCTAATTAACATATCCATCACATCCTTATTTTTAATGGTGAGAACATTTGAAATTTACTGTCCTAGCAATTTTGAAATATGCAATACATTATTATTAACTTTAGTACCATGCTGTGTGATAGATCTCAAAAACTTATTCTGTCTTACTTTGTAGTCTTTGAGCATCTCCCCATGGACATAGATGCAAAAATCCTCAACAAAATGCTAGCAAACAAAATCCAACAGCCATTAAAAGAATCATCCACCACGATCAAGTGGAATTTATTCTTGGGATGCAAGGATGGTTTAGAGTTGTGTTTTAAAGCCCTATGCCTTGTTGAAGAATACTTGAATTTGTTTTGATAGAAATGATATCTTCTTAGTTTTAGATTAAAATAATCTACACAGCAATATCATCTTATCCTGTTTATAACAGAGAAAAGCGGCATTCTATGTATGAGAGAACATAATTAAATAAAGTAAGGTGACTCCACTCAATGGAATATTATGATGTAATCAAGTCAAGGATTCTAAAAAGAATATCATACAGATGCATTTCTAAGTCAAAACTTGGAGGGAACCAAAGTGTGCATAATGTATATTATGATTTCACATTTTTAAATCAAACTTAGGCCAAAAAATATATGGCCTGGCACAGTTCACCAAAATACAAATGATAGATATGTTTACATGGTGGGAGTATGGACTTTTTTCTTCTTTCTGCATACCTATATGTTTCAAATTTAGTGAGCATGCACAATTTTTAATGGATATATTTTATAAAAAATAACTACTTGAAAATATAAGTAAACTATCTCAATGGGCAAAAATCACAGGGATAAAAATCAATGGATAAAACTCACAGGGAATCAACATATGGAGGTAAGGAAACCACTCTATGAAACTAAACTATTCATCTGTTGGAAGGTGAAGGAAAGCTGATAAGACAAGTTACCAGGGCAATTGCTCTCTGGAAGAAAAGAAAAATATGAGACTTGTGCTACAGACAGTACCCCTCTTCTGCTTTACCGCAAGAAAAAGGAGCAAACAATGCTTTTCTTCTGAGAACTAGAAGCAGATGAAAAGGCTGTCCTTCACCTGGTGTATTTTTTATTTTGATTCCCCTGGACTTACAAGGGTTTTCATATCCTTCCTGTTTTGAAACTCCCAGGAACTAGAGCTGGAACCCAGGCACCACGTATATCCTGAAACAACTGCAATTTCAAAAGAGGTTTGCAGTTCATTGGGAGAGTGTGTTCCTGCAGATGTAAGCTCTCTGTGGGCAAGGATCAACTTTGTCTTATTCACTATCGCAAACCCAATGCCTAGCATGGTGCCTGATTCCAAAGGATGTCTAAAAGCACGTTTGTTGAATGAATGTTTTTTTCAATATTTTCTCAGAATCGGGGTTCGCCTAAGCGAACCTTGGAGTTCAAGGTTAGTGGAAAATTATATTTTATCCTACTTAGGTATTTGGTTGTTTTTTTTAATTTGCTATGGCAATATGTTATTTAGGCAAATAATTTCACTATTTTAATTATTTTAAAAATTGCTCCAATTAACGTGGTGTTACCTTTAACCCACAGGAGAAAGAAGTTGAAGTCAGGCAACATCATCCACCTAGGGCAATTTATCTGGATTATAGACAGGCCGCAAAGAAGGACATCAACAGCCTCTGGAATACTACACTTGTAAACTCCAGCCTACTTCATGATAACAATGGTTCCATTAATGCTAACTATTTCTGGAAAGTGTGCCTCTGGGACTGCCATTTGGCGCCAGGGCTGAGAGGAAACCAGGAGCCACCATGTTTAAACCTCAGGGTTGGTATGTGGACCAGGAGAACTGGTGCCGGCCAGCATCTCCCATGATGCCCTGCTCTGAGACTTCCCACGGGCACCACTGGAAGCCCAAGTCAAGTCAAAATTCCTTTTGTGCTAAATTGCTTCTCCTGTCACCTGTTTACAACATGTCACTGGTTCTTGTTACAAATTCGAAGATTTCACTGGCTTTTTCCTGTCCTGTCAGCTCTCCAGCTTTCTACCATCTCCACAGTGAAGGGCTCTGCAACTCCTGGGAATGAATATTAATAGTAAAAATGCTTTAAGTAAGTGAGGTCCTGGCAGAGTTCAAGGGCTTTCTCATTCAGTATCAGACCTTCACATTAGCCTTTACAGGGTCAGAATTGAGAAATGAAACTTAGAAAAACCTTTAAAGAAATGGATTGTTGAATCTAGCAGAAGAGCCACATTAACAAAGTCTTTCAAGTGTGGCTTCTACACAGTGAAGAGCTAATTCCCATCTCCTCCAAACCAAGCATGAGGAGAGCCTTGTTCAAGAGCTGGGCATCACGGGAGATGCTTACTGGCATCAGTTCTCCTCGTCCAGCCACCATCCCTGAGGTTTAAACAACTGAAACAAGAAGAGTTTCAGTTGAAACTTGAGGGATTTCACATAGATTTCACTTACCTTCAGTTATGTGACATTCTTTCCCTAGGATTCTCATCTTTCTGAGAAGCTTTTAAACAATTCAGTCTGAATGCAGACGATGGAGCATATAGCCTTTAAGGAACTTCATCTTTAACATGATGGACAATTCAAGAGCTTCAAGAGGAAACTGAAACTTGTCCTTTGATGGTCATTTCAATTCTAACAAACATTTCTAGAACACCAGGCACATATTCTCATACAGATGATGGCCTGACAGCATTCTCATCCATTTCAACCTACTGATTGATTTCCTCTCTTCCTTATTGAGTACTGTCCACTCTTACCTCCAACTGGGGCTCTGGCCCTTTCATCCTATTCAGATACCTGTGCACTCACACTATTTCCTCTGCAATAATGGAGTGTCTGTTCCCCTTAAATTATACAGACCCCTTAAAAAGGAAGATTATTAACCTCTACGTCTTGGTCAACTTCCAACATGGGAAATTATTTTGCCTCCCTACAATTTCCCCTGTCATTCTAATTAGAAATTCTATTTTATATCCCACTCAAAATAAAACCCATTGCAGAGGGGTCTGTCTCAGAGGAACCTGCCTTTTTCAGCACAGGGGATGCAACATTTCCGAGATGCATGACTAATACTCCTGGCGCAAAGGCTGAGTACACTGGGATCCTTTGGGAGCAAAGGTACCTCCAAAAGATCAAATTAGTTTTTCATTTTATGCCTGAGGGAGGCAATCCCACAAGACAGATTTTTTTTCCCTTCCAGCATTTTACAGCATCTTCTGAGATTAAGAATCAAGACAAGAACTTCTTGGTAATATTGTGTGGATGACGCATTACACAGGGCTGACTCTGTGACATCATGTCATCTTGTTCTGTTAGAGCAACTCGATGTGCCTTCTCTGTGCACCTCAGCTCTGTGAGTCACCATGTGATATATGTCCAGGAAATGTATCAGTGCTCTTCTAAAAACTCAGGATTAAAAAATTGCTTCCAACCTGGGAATGGAGAGTGAAAAAAGTAAACTCTGAGGTAGGGAGCAGGTCTTCATTTCTATTTTCTTAGCATTTACTGTCTCCTTGTTTTTGGTGTTAAGTATAGGATCCTCAAGGGATCATAGTTTATAAATAAGTACTGCAGGTAGTAACTATTTTTGAAGTTTTGTTTGCCTCAAAAATGAAGTTTATTTTCACCCTACATCCTAAGAAGATTTTGTTATCAAAAAAATGACTAAATATTTATGTGTAGATTGTACAGGATGAATGCTAAATAACACAGGCTAAATAAGCTTTACTCATGCCTGGAGAGTCCTGTAATACAAAACAATCTCCATATATACAAATTTACAGCATATTTGAATGATGATAGAATGAACAAACTGTCAAAAATAATCTAACAAAGAGCAAATATAAATTTAGCTTTATCCAAATAATTTCAATAGAAAAAAAATTATGTATTGGACCCCAAACAGTGAGAATTTTAAGTTTAAAATCTTAGGCAGAGGCGGGAGGATCAGTTGAGCTCAGGAGTTCGAGACCAGCCTGGACGAAATAGTGAGACCTTGTCTCATTAAAAAAAAAAAAAAAAAAAAGTTTAAAATCTTTTCCTTTTCTGCCTCTATCTTCTAAATTTCAGTAAATAAAAGAATTGGTGAACCTAAGATCCGGTGAACTAAACTTGCAGAAAAAGATAGAAACAGCTGATATTAATCAAGCCAAGATGTTAACAAGGATAGAATCTCTGTCACAGTTGACCTTTCCAACCTACTGCATAATACTTCTCACTCCAGGATCCTAAGGCACTAGGACAGTCACGCAAATTAGCAGGATCCCAGACCCCCAGGGTTGAAAAGCAATCAGACAGAATACATGATAAATACCATCCACTACTCAAAACCACCATCCTTCTCCTGTTTGAAATATACTTTAATGGGCAGGACAGTATCCTTCTGGGCTCTGAATGCTACAGGCCTGATTTAGACCAAAGTCTGGTTAAATCCAAAGAGGTTTGCTCCATTAAGCCGTCACTGCATTCCATGGAGAGGGACTTACTCAGGGTAGTCACTTCAACAGGCAAAATGCACTGAACCATTATGGGGTTTGGAAGTCAGCAGAACAGGCAGAACCTGGACCCAAACACTCTAATACACCCCAGAGGAACTTCCATTCTGTCTACCCCACACTCTACTTGCCTGACAACATGGAGCAATCAGAGCCACTCAGGTACCCTGTACTGGGCGGGGGCTGAGGACCCAGTGGGGCTGCCAAAGAAAGGTCATGTTATGGATGCACATGTACCTTTACAGTGCATTTTCTTTGGCTTGGCAGCTGAAGTATGGTATGCACAGGTGGCAGTTGGTGGGTGGCAGGTGGGAAACCAAAAACCAATTTTGCTTTTTCCCAATTTCAGGGCCAGCCCTGGGAAACCTCTCTAGTGGTCCCAAATGAGTTCAAAGTCCGTGCCCTGGAGGAAATAATAACCATTACAACTATAAAATATGCTCTCACCATTTGGGAGTTAAAATAATGTTCATCAAAGAACTTGGACATCATGGCAATGGCATAACTTAAAATCAGTGTACAAGACTAAAAGATACATGAACAAGTCTGAGACAAGATGACTACCAGGTTTAATTATAGCTTGACTGAAAGTAATTATTTTCAAAAACAAAAAAAAAAGTAAGTAATTATTGTCTAAAAAAAAGTCATGTCAATCACAAAGATTGGTCAGTCATGGAAAGTATTGATATTTATAAAAGATAATATAATCTGCTCAGTGTGAGAGGGGAACAATGAAAAAGAAAAATATTTTAAGAAAAAAATTGAAAACAAAAAAGAAAAAAAAAGATAATATAATCATTGCATAGATAGACATCACAGATACCTAGAAATGGAATACTGTCAGCCCATGTTTTCTAAATTACCCTTGGCTAGAAAAGATAACTGAAACCAGAGGCAACAATGCTTCCTTAGCTATTTTTTTCTCAATTTTGAGATAACTATAGATTTATATGAAGCTATAAGAAACAATACAGAATAATCCCACGTACCCTCTACCCAGTGTCCCCCTGTAGTAACATCATGCAAAATGATGGTGCAATATCAGAATATTGACACTGACAGGGTCAAGATAAAGAAAATCTTCACTACAAGGATCTCTCATGTTGCCCTCTTACAGTCATATCCACTTTCTTCTCCCTTGAGCTCTTCCTTAGCCCCTCCTACCTCTGCTCTCCTACCTCTGTTTATTATCTGTATATTTACCCCTGGCAACCACCAATCAGTTCTCCAATTCTATAATTCTGCCATTGCAAACGTGTTATATAAATAGAATCACAGAGTATGTAATCCTTTGGATTTTTTTTCACTCACAATAATTAACTGGACATTTATCCAAGTTGCTGCCTGTACCAATAATTTGTTCCTTTTTACTGTGCAGTATGAATCCATGGTATGGATATAGCACAGTTTGTTTAACTGCTCACTCACCGAAAGACATTTTTTATTATTTCTGGTTTGGGGATATTATGAGTAAAGCTGCTATGCATAAACATTAAGAAGTTTTCATTTCTCTGACGTAAATGCCCAAGTGTACAATTGCTGGGTCATATGGTAATTTCATGTTTAGGAAACTGCCAAACTTTTCCAGAGGCTCTGTAACAGCTTACATTTTCACCAGCAATATAATCTAGTTATTTTCATCTTCTCCAGCATCTGGTATTGTCACTAGTTTTTTATTTAAGCCATTGTGATAGGTGTGTAGCAATATCTCATTGTGGTTTTAATTTGCATTTCCCTAATAACTAATTATGTCAAACACATTTTCATGTGTTTATTTGTGAGCTGTATATAATTTCCAGTGTCTTTTGACCACTTTCTAATAAGATTATTTGTTCTTTTATTATGCTATTGAGTTTTGACAGTTGTTTATATAGTCTAATACTAGTGCTTTGTTGGATATATGGCTTGCAAATATATTGTCTCAGTCTGTAGCTTTTCTGTTATCAGCTTAACAGCGTCTTTCCCATAGAAAAACGTCTTATATTTTGATCAAGTCCAATATATCATTTTATGGACCATGTTTTGGTGTACAGCCTAAGAACTTTTTGCCTACTTCTAGATCCTGAAAATCTTATCCTGTGTTTTTTCTGTAAGTTTTATAGTTTTGCATTTTACATTTAAGTTCAAAATCCATTTTGAGTTAAATTGTGTATAAGGTTTGAAGTTTAGATGGGGTTCATTTTATTGCCTCTGGAAGTCTAATTGTTCCAGGACCTTTTGTTGTAAAGTTTATTATCTGTATATTGAATTGCTTTGGTGCCTTGGTCAGAATCAGTTGGGCATATTTGAATAGGTCTTTTTCTGGGTCTTCTATTCTGTTCCATTGACTTATGGGTCTACTCCTTCTCTTCTATTCCTCCATGAATACCAAGCAATTTTGATTATAATCAGCATTGAAATTGGATAGCAATTTCTTTCACCTTATTCTTCTTTTTCAAAAGTGTTTTAGCTATTCTAGTTCCTTTGCCCTTCCATATAAAGTTTAGAATAACCTTGTAAAAAGTCTTGCAAGGATTTTGATAGCAACTGCATTAAACTTGCACAGCAAATTGGAGAAGACTGACATACTTTCCATACTGAATTTTCTAATTCATAAACATGATGTGCCCATTTATTTTAAACTTTTTCTTATCAGTATTTTGTTTGCACTTTGTGGAACAGAGTCCTGTTTATATTTTGTTATATTTATGCTATTTTTTATTTGAGCAGTTATAAATGGCATTTTACTTTTAATTTCAGCATACTTTTAGTGTTCATTACTAATACATAGAAAAATAATTAACTTTTCTATGTTGATCTTGTATCCTGTGACCTTGCTGAATTCAATTAATTGTTCTGCTCTATGAGTAGAGGTATTCTTCTCCTTCTCCTTCTCCTTCTCTTTCTCCTTCTGCTTCTCCTTCTTCTGCTGATGCTACTGCTGATGCTGCTGTTTCTGCTTTCTTATGTAAGTTCACTGGGATTTTCTACATAAACATTCATGTCATCTGCAAATAGGGACAGACATATTTCTTCATTTCCAATATGTGTGTCTATTATTTCCTTTTCTTGTTTTGTTGCACTAGCTAGAACTCCCAACACTATGCTAAATAAGTGGTTAAAGCAAACATCTTTGTCTTGTTCCCATTTTTAAAGGGAAGCATGTAGTCTTTCACCATTAAGCATGATATTAATTTTAGGATTTTGGTTGATTCACTTTATCAAGTTTAAATTCTTTATTCTTATTTTTCTGAGAGATTTTTTTGAACACAAAAATGGGTATTGTATTTTTTCAAAAAGATGTTTTGCATCTATTGATATGATTATGTGATTTTTCTTCTTTAGCCTGATAATATGGTGAATTACATTGTTTGACTTTCAAATGCTGAACCAGGCATGCATTCCTGAAATAGACTTTATTTGGTCATAGAATATAATTCTTTTTATAGAATGCCAAATTCTATTTGCCAATACTTTGTTAAGTTTTTGTGTCTATATTCACAAGGGATATTGTATTCATCTGCAGTTTTCTTTTTCTTTTTTGTACTATCTTTGTCTAGTTTTGGTATCAAAGCAATATTGGTTTTTCATAAAATGTTAGAAGTGTTTCATTCTCTTCTATTTTCTTGAAAAGATTGTGTTGAATGGTGTTAGTTCTTCGTTAAACACTTGTTAGCAGTCTCTGATGAAAATTTCTAAGTCTGGAGACTGACTTTAGGACTTTTTAAATGAATTTGAATTCCTGAATAGTTACAGGGACACTCAAATCGTCAATTTCATTTGGGTGAGTTGTGGTAGTTTGTTTTTTAAGGAATCAATCCATTTAATCTAAATTGTCAAATCATGCAGAGTTGTTCATAATATTCCCTTATTATCTATTTGATACCTGCAGGGTCTTTAGTGATATCCTCTGTTTCATTTCTTATGTTAGTAATTTGCATATTCTCTGTTTTATTGTTCATCACACTTGCTAGAAATTTGTCAATTTTGTTGATCTTTTCAAAGAGCTTTATTTTTGTTCCATTGGTTTTTCTCTATTTTTATTTTTAATTTCATTGATTTCTGCTCTTTATTATTTCTTCTATTTTATTTGTTTTGATTTATTTTCTTTTCATTTTCTAGATCCTTGGGGTGAGAGCTTGGATTATTGATTTGAGACTTTTTCTCTTTTCTAATAAAAGCATTTAGTGCTATAAATTTCCCTCTCAACACTAATTTAGCTATGTCCCACAAATTTTGATATATTGTACATTAATTTCCATGCAGTTCCATTTTTTTACTTCAATATAATATTTGACCCATGGATTATTTAGAAGTGTGTTATTTAGTTTACAAGTGTTTAGAGATTTTGCTGTTGTCTTTCTTTTGGTGATTTCTGGTTTAATTTTATTGTGGTCAAAGAACACATACTATAGGAGTTCTATTCTTTTAAATTTGTAAGTTTGTTTTATGTCCTAGCATATGGTCTATCTTGGTATATCTTTCAGATGCATTTGGAAAAATGTGTGTACTGCTGTGGTTGGGTGGAACTTTCTATAAATATCAATTAGATTCTGTTGGCCAATGATATTGTTGAGTTCTTCTATGTCCTTGCTAATTTTCTGTCTAGTTGTTCTATCTAATAGAGGAATATTTAAACTTTCAACTATAACTGTGGATTTGTCTATTTCTCTTTTGAGTTCTATCAGTTTTTACTTCACATATTTTGCAGTTCTGTTGTTTGGTGTATACACCTTCAGGATTACTATCTTTTCCTGGTAGATTAACCTTTTGTTATTTTAAGTTCCTTGTCTGTAATCTTCTTTGCTCTGAATTCTACTTTATATGCTATTACTATAGCCATTCCTGATTTATTTTGGTTAACATTTGCATAATGTATCTTTTTCCATCCTTAAAACCTTTGTATATTATATCTGAAGTGTATTTCTTACAGACAGCAGATAGTTGGGTCATGTTTCTTAATATACTCTGCCAATCTCTGTCTTTTAGTTGGTATATTTAAATAATTTACATTTAATGCAATTATTGATATGTTATGGTTTAAGTCTGCCATTTTGTTTTTTGTTTTCTCTTTGTTCTCTCAGTTTTTCACTTCTCTGTTTTCTTTTTCCTATGTTCCTGTGGGTTAGTTGAACATTTTTAGAATTCCATTTAGATTTATCTCTCTATATTTTTTTTTCTTTTTTTTTTGGGGGGGGGAAATGTTTATTTTTTTTTTTATTGCATTTTAGGTTTTGGGGTACATGTGAAGAACATACAATATTGTTGCATAGGTACACACGTGGCAGTGTACTTTGTTGCCTTCCTCCCCTTCACCTATATCTGGCATTTCTCCCCATGCTATCT
>CAUYQU010017314.1:0-14644 GCA_963574635.1 Cheracebus regulus | reverse complement strand
CTGGCGACCCGTGTGGCTCCTCTGCCGGGAATCTCCCAGTCTGTGGGCAACAAAAATTCGTCAGAAAGTGCGGCGTCCACTCGTTCTCTGTGCTTTCACTGGGAGCTACATTCCTGAGCTGTTGCTAATCGGCCATCTTGGATCTCTCTCAGCATATTATTTTTCAATTTTCTAAATTTTTAATTTAAAAAATTGACCATTTAAATGAAAAAAATACCCTAACAACATAGTGTGAGTCTGCAACATATAAAAGTAAAATGCATGGCAACAATAGCACAAGGTCCAGTAGGGAGAAAGAAAAGTGAATTACTGGAAGGTTTTTATATATATGTGAAGCTGTCTAATGCCATTTGAAGGTATCTGTAATTAAAGACAATTATCATAAGGCCTAAAGCAACCACTAAAATAACAAAGAGTTCTGGCTAATAAGCCAACAAAAAATACAAAGCAGAATCATAAAAAATAAATAAAATACATAAAAAATATGATAGGAAATCATTGAAGCCAATTAATTAAAAAGAAGTAAAAAAAAAAAAGAGTAAAGAGGAATAAAGAAGAAATGAGACAAACAAATAGCAAAATGACAGACCTAAATCTGACTATATCAAAGATATATTAAACAAAAATAATCTAAAAACCCCAAATAAAAGACAAAGATTTTCAGATTGCATAATAAAATGAGACCCAACTATATGCTGCCTACAAGATACCCACTTTACACATAAAGACACAAGTAGGTTAAAAGTAAAAGGATTTTTAAAAAGTTATGTTCACACCAATCATGGTGCTGGAGAAGAATGCTGGAGTGGCCACGTGAATACTGAAGTTGCTTTCAAAGAGTACTACCAAGGACAAAAAAAGTCATTTCATAATGATAAAGGCGTCAATTTGTTAGAGCACATAACAATCGTTAACATTTATGAACGTAAAACATTTCAAACTGCATGAAGAAAGATGACATAAACAAATCCACAATTATAGTCAGAAACTTCAGTACCTTTCTCAATAACTGATAGGGCATAGAAAGTAAACAGAAAATCAGCAAGGATATAGTAAATTTTAGCAATGCTGTTAAACAGCTTGACACAATTGACATTTACAGTACATATCACCCAACAACAGCCAAATGCACATGCACCCCAATTGTATATGGAACATATATCAAGAAAGACCAAATTCTGGGCCATAAAACAAGCCTCAATACATGTAAAAGTAATTCAAGTCATACAAAGTATATCCTCTGACCACAATGGAATTAAATTAGAAATCATTAACAGAAAGATCTCTAGAAAAATCATAAATATTTGAAAATTAAAGAATACATTTTTAAATTACTCATGAATCAAACAAGAAATCAAAGAGAAAAATCACAAAGTATTGTGAATGAAATGAAAGTAAAAATACAACATATCAAAATTTATGGAATACCACTAAAGCTGCAATTAGGGAGAAATGTAAACCACTAAATGCCTAAATTAGAAAATAAGGAAGGCATTCACTCTCTAACCTCAGTTGCCATATTAAGAAATTAGAAAGATTCTGTTTTAAAGTCTACTATGGAAAAATTTAAAAAAAGAAACTAGAGAGAGAAGAGTAAATGAAACCCAAAGCAAACAGAAGAAAGATATAGCAACAATCAGAGCAGAAATTTAATGGCAGAGAAAAGATTACAGCAATAGAGAAATCAATAAAGCTTAAAATAGTTCCTTTGAGAATATCAGTAAAATTGATAAAACTCTATCCACACAGTTCAGAATGAAAACAGAAGACACAGCAGTAACAGGAACAAGAGAGGTGACATCACTGTGGAGCCTACATATGCTAAAAGGATTATAAGGAAATATTATGAGCAACTTAAACCAATAAATTCAACAACTTAGGTGAAATTGCTTAAAAGGCAGAAACTACCAAATCTCTCTCGAGAAGAAATTTCTGAAATAATCTGAAAAACCCTTTATCTATCTATTCAAGAAATTGAATTTGTAGTTAGAAATCTTCCTACAAAGAACACTCCAGGTCCAGATAGAGTAATAGTGAATTCTACCAGGTCCAGGTAGATTAAGAGGGAATTCTACCAAACATTTAAGAAGAACTAACAAACTCTTCCAAAAACCTGAAGAGGAGAGAATCCTTCCCAATTCTTCTATGTGTACAACATTGTCTTGATACCAAAATCAGACAAAGACTATGGGCCCATATCCCTCATGAATACTAATCCAAAAATTCTCAACAAAATTATAGGAAACTGAATTTAGCAATGCATAAAAAGGATGATATATCATGAACAAGTGGAATTTATACCAGGCACGCAGGAGTAATTTTTTTGTAACATTCAAAAACCCAGTGTATGCTTATGCTCCTCTTGGACGAAGCAAGGCAGAATCTCTGGGATGGGTCCTGGCAGCCATATTTTTTTTAAGCTCTCACAAGGACTGTGAACCGCTGAGATGGTCTAACATCTGCATTTTCTTAGTGACATGTCTGATCTCTTCTGTATTTTTAGAAATCTATTTTTATTTAGGGCTAAATATTGTCTTTTATCTTTGTGGCATATTTGTGATACTCAGCTGGTTCTATTATTCTCTTTCTACCAGGGAACTAACATGATGCGTCTTCCATCATTCTGTAAGACAATAATACACCAAGAGTGCCAACTACCCTGACCTTTCGGTGCTATGGCGTCCGGCAAATGAACCCTTGTTTTCTGTTTATTGCATGTGATGATGGATGAGTCACCCAGTCTGAGTGGATTTAGTGTTCGAATTCATGAAATAAGAGAACTGGACCAGATGAGCCCAAAGTTTCTTTCAGTGCTAGATAATTATAACTCTAAAACAGCTATAGTGAGAAGCCTGAATGTATATACTGGCATGAGATTCAAACTTTTGGCAGTTTGACACAGTTTACAATTGTTTATGTGATACCATAGCTATCATATGCAAAAAAGGATGTCACATTATTCAAAAAGAAAATAAATCAAAATTTCAGTCAATTGGCCAAGTGTTCCCTGTTTCAATGATTTAAGTGAGTACCAACTACGTGCTAGGCACTGGGATGCATTGGTGAATGCAGTGTGTAGACACAGCCCTGCCCTCATGGCGTCTGCATGCTGCTGCAGCTGCTGTTGGGTGGTGGAGTGGATACTGATTAAAAAGTCAACCAGGCGCGGTGGCTCACGCCTGTAATCCCAGCACCTTGAGAGGCCGAGGCAGGTGGCCCAGGAGTTCGAGACCAGCCTGACCAACATGGAGAAATCCCATCTCTACTAAAAATACAAAATGAGCCAGGTGTGGTGGCGCATTCCTGTAATCCCAGCTACCTGGGAGGCTGAGGCAGAAAAACTGCTTGAACCCGGGAGGTGGAGGTTGCAGTGAGCCAGGATAGCACCACTGCACTCCAGCCTGGGCAACAAGAGAGAAACTCCATCTCAAAAAAAAGAAAAAGAAAAAAAATCAATATTTATTGAGTAAAAAAAAAACCCACCAATGTAATTTACCATATTAAAAATAACACAATAATCTCCACTGACACAAAGAAAGCATCTGAAAAAAATATCTAACATCCGTTCCTAATAAGAACTCTCAGCAAGCTCTGCATAGGCGGCAGCTGCCTGGGCCTGACAGTATCTAGGAAAATGCCACAGGTAACATACACTGATCTTTGAGGAGAAAGCACTCAGTCTTCCGTCATTAACAGAAGATGTCTGCTCTCACCAACTCTATTCAACTTTGTTCTGGAATTCCAGCCAGTTCAATAGGGCAACACACACACACACACACACACACACACACACACACACACACTCATGGCATCCAGATAGAAAAGGAAGAAGTGAAGATTATCTTTATGTGCAAAAAATTTAACAGAACCTACAAAAAGCTGCCAGGAATAAGTGAATTTAGAAAGTACGATATTGTAAAATATGTTTCATCTTCTTCCCACGTCCTGACATACAGCTCCTAAAAAGCCTCGGAATCTCCAGAATGATACGAGTTCACTGGTAGCTGGGGGGTCCTAGACAGCTTCAGGATGGGGGGCTGGTCACTGGGAAGATCAAGGCATGTGAGAAGGTTGGGACTTTCAGCCCCACCCCCAACCTCCAGGGAGGGGAGAGGCACTGAAGAATCGGGAAGTGTTCTCACCGGTAGCCAATGATGTAAGCAGTCATGGCTCTATAATGAGGCTTCCACAAACACCCAAAAGGACTGGGTTCAGAGAGCCTCCTTTGGGCTGGCAAACACATCTGCCTGCCCGGAGAAGGGGACACCCCAACTCCACGGGAACAGAAGCTCCTGCCCTCGGGACCCCTCCCAACCTCGGCCTGTGCACCTCTTCATCTGGCTGTTCATCTGCACCCATTACTACATCCTTTATTAACAAGCCAGAACCATAAATGAAGTGTTTTCCTGAGTTCTGTGAGCCACTCTACAAATTCATCCAACCCAGAAGGGGGTCATGGGAGCCCCGATTTATAGCCAGCTGGACAGGAGCACAGACCACACCTGGTCCTTGGATCAGTATCTAAATGGGGGGGCATCTTGTGGGGCTGAGCCCTCACCCCGTGGGGTCTGAGGTCACTCCAGGTGAACAGTGTCAAGATGGAGTTGAATAGGGAACACCCCCACTGCTGTCCCCTGCAGGAGCTGCTGGGGAATTACTCAGTGTGTGGGGAAAACCCTACTCATCTAGTCATGGAGTGTTGAGTGACTGTGAGAGTAGAAAGTAGGAAAAAACCCATTATCTAGATTCCTACAGAAAGGTTTTAGGATAAAAGATATAGTAGCACCAAACAATCAAAAATTGACATTTAGAGCTGAGCATGGTGTGTCATGCCTGCAATCCCAGCACTTCAGGAGGCCGAGGCGGGCGGGTCACTTGAGGTCAGGCGTTTCAGACCAGCCTGGCCAACATGGTGAAACCCTGTCTCTACTAAAAATACAAAATTTAGCAGGGCGTGGTGGTGGACAGCTCTTAATCCCAGCTACTCAGGAGGCTGAGGCAGGAGAATTGCTTGAACCTGGGAGATGGAGGTTGCAGTGAGCTGAGATCATATCAGTGCACTCCAGCCTGGGCAACAGAGCAAGACCCCACAGGGTGCAGCTCAGTCCCACAAGACGGACCCCTTCAGATGCCAATCTCAAGTCCAGGCATGGTCTGTGCTTCTGTCCAGCCAGCTACAAACTGGGGCTCCCGTGACCCCCTCCTCAGATTGGGTTAATTTGTAGGGTGGGCCACAGAACTCAGGGAAACACTTCATTTATGGTTCTGGCTTATTTTTAAAACTTGATATATAAGCAATACCACTTATAACATCATGAAAAGACATGAAATACAATCATCCCTCAGTGCACACAGGGCACAGGCTCCAGGACCCCTGGCGTATATCCTGTCTGTGCACACTCAAGCCCCACAGTTGGACCTGCGGAACATGCACGGCCCTCCGTACACGTGGGTTTTGTGTCCTGAGACTACTGTATTCTAGATCTGAGTCAGGCTGAAAAAAATGCGTGTATAAGTGGACCTGTGCAGTTCAAACCATGTTGTTCAATGGTCAGCTGTGCTGGCGGTAAGGTGGGCCCTGTGAGATGCCCCAGGGAGCTGGGAGGAGCACCAGGGAGCACCCCTGGATCTGGGGGGAGGAGAGGCCGAGAGGCTCCCCTGAGGGTGCTCCGCATAGACACGGAGCAGCATGAGCCGCCACGTCGGGGGGCAGCCAGGACGAGGCCGAGGACTGCGTGTGGGACCCACATGGAGGAGGCTGGGGCAGGAAGGGGAGATGGGAGGAGGGAGGAAGAAGGGGAGGTGTGGGAGAGGGAAGAAGGGCCGCAGAGGAGATGGTGGGATGCGCAGCGAGCCAGGGGCAGGGCCCCGGAGCCGAGTGGTTAGAAGCGAGGCCCAGTCGGATGATACCGTGGGTCTGGACAGTGTCAGTTCCTTCAAAGACCCCAGCAGCAGGAGAACATGAGTGTTTAAGCCCCTAACTGTCCCTAGGAGCACTCCCTTCCAGATCCTTCTCACAGGACAATTCTCGCTGTGACAATTAAAGCCCATGGCGGGGGAGCCTAGGAAGGGGCCACCTAGCTTGGCAGCCCTCCAGCCCCTCCCCCAGCTCTCAAACTCACTTAACACCGGGCTTCACCATCAACGCCATCAGTCAACAAAAAAGCACACAGGCCACAGAGCACATCATGGGAACAAAGCCCCTCCCCAAAGGCTGCCACGAGGGGCAACATCGGTCCCCGGTCCCCACCAGTGGAAACACGGGCAGGCCCAGCACCTCTCCTGCGTGGCACTGTCCTCCAGGCTGCAGGGCCCCCAGCACCTGTCCCCTAGGCAGAAGCTTCTTCTAACCTGAGCTCCTGGGGGCAGGGACTCTCCCCACCCACAGAGGCTGTCCCCAGATGGGCCCAGGACATCTGTTGGAACATCTGAACACACAGGAGTGGGGGCTGCCACTGAACAGTCCAAAAGAGAGCCCAGAGCCTGATCTAGCCAGAAAGCTGTCCTGACCCCACACAGAGCCCTAATGCTGCTGAGTCCCCCAGGTAGCAGGGCCAGGCCCAGAGCTGGGCTACAGCCAGCTCGGCCACTATGCAGGAGTCCCCCGGGGGGGGGCCCTCAGGACCACAGTGATGCAGTGATGGCCTCTCCCTGTTGGGGGAGCATGTGTCAGCCCCCACCTCCCAGGGCTGCAAAGATTCAGCAAGACCCTGTGGGCAGAACATGCCGAGGATATTCCGGAACTTTGTGAAAACCCCTCATCGTCACTTGATAAAACTGTACCACACTGTTTGCTGTTGTGCTGGAAACGCCTCTGAATGCTTGGTGTGCTGGGAAGAAAACCTCGGCCAGGATATTTTTAGCAGCGGCTTCCAGGACGATCTCTCAATTACGCAGCAGATGCTGGCAGCACCGTGAGTCAGCGTTGGAGTGTGGCTGCCGCGTGGTACCCCAGCTCTGCATGAGCACCTGGGCAGGCCCACCCCTCCCACGCCAGCTGCTCCTGGGCTCAGAAGCCGGCTCTCCCCGCACCCCGCGCCCCAGCTCTCCCAGCTTCTGCTGCCCTAAGCGTCCTATGCTGTTCCTCACTCCCAGCCTGGCTGTCCACCCCACGCATCCCACCCCAGACGGTCCCTCTTCCCGGGCCCGGCTTCTCTAGCACCTGACCCAGAGAATGCCACCACAGGGGCCAGCAGGTGACAACGCCTCGCTCTACTGAGGACTGGCCACTCTGTCCAACGCCCAGCGGGGCCAGGCAGCCTCTGCTGCCCATGGCTCACCTGGCAGGAGCGGAACTGGCTGACCAGCAGCGTGCACCGCTGGGGGTCCTTCCGCCCGTCCAGGCTGTCCAGCTCCGCGGCCACCTGGTGCAGCTCCTCGTCAGCGTAGTAGAACCGGGCAAGCAGCTGCGGGTCCGACCTCTGCAGAAGAGAGGGCCGGGGCGTGAGTGGGTGGGCAACTGGAGGGGACGCCTCGGCCATGTGCGGGCTCAGCCTGGGACCTTCCATGCTGAGCAGTAGCCAGCTCTTTCATCAGCTTTCCAGGCCAGGATCCGGAGGGAAACAGCTAACACTGAGGCTCAGGCTGCCTGCTCAGCCCCCGACCCGAGGGTCCCAGGGCCCCTGCGTTTCACCCCAGGGCTGTGGGGATCCAGACACTTCGCTACACCCAGGACACAAGGTCCTCACGCTCCCTCTTGTGGAGGAGAACCCACAAAAAAGGGGCTCTGGGAAGAGTGGGGTCCCAGGAGAGGAAAGCAGCTCTTAGGGAATTTTTTTTTTTTTTTTGAGACAGAGTTTTAATCTTGTTGCCAGGCTGGAGTGCAATGGCGCAACCCCAGCTCACTGCAACCTCCGCCTCCTGGGTTCAAGCGATTCTCCTGTCTCAGCCTCCCGAGTAGCTGGGATTACAGGCACCCGCTGCCACACTTGGCTCATTTTTGTATTTTTAGTAGAGATGGGGTTTCACTATGTTGGCCAGGTCTCAAACACTCCTGACCTTGTGATTGGCTCACCTCAGCCTCCCAAAGTGCTGGGATTACAGGTGTGAGCCATCGTGCTTGGCATATATAGATATCTATTTTTTGAGATGGGGTCTTGCTGTGTTGCCCATGCTGCAGTACAGTGGCACGAGCATGGCTCATGGCAACCTCTGCCTCCTGGGCTCAAGAGATGCTCCTGACTCAGCCTCCTGAGTAGCCGAGACTATAGGCACATGCCACTACATTTGGCTAATTTTTCATTTTTTCTAGGGATGGGGTCTCCTTGTGTTGTCCAGCCTGGTCTTGAACTCCTGGCCTCAAGCCGCCCTCCCATCTTGGCCTCCCAAAGTTGCTGAGATGACAGAAGTGAGTCACCATGCCTGGCCTGAACCTATTTTTATCAAAGGGCCTCCTGACAGTCACAGAGAGGACGGAGGAGAGGGGAAGATACCAAATCACGCCCAGGGGGAGCGCTGCCGGTGTCCCCACAGACTCCCATCTCTGTCAGGGCGTTTCCGCCACGTGCTCTGGCGTGCTGCCCTCTCCTTCCCTCTGCATGGCCTTGGCCAGGGTCACTTTGTCCTGACATTTTCCTGGTCCAGGAAATGGACCTCAGGAAACATTTTCCTGAGGACTTACAGTCCTCAGGCTATGCATCAGCTCCAGACGCTGGCCCAGACGCCTGGGGTGGGGAGAGCAAACCCCAGTGAGGCTGAGCAGACCCACACTCAGCCATCCACTGCCCTGCCTGGGTTTCAGCGATGGCCGCATGCACTTGTGACCTGGGCAGCCAATGGGAAGCCTCCCCGGGACTGTTCCCAGGAGGCTGCCAAAGCCTCTGCACTCACTCGCTCACTGGCAGATGCTGCCTGCATGCCCACTCGGCTAGGGGCGGATCTGGGCCTGGGACACAGCCCTGAGCAAGACAGACCCAGACCCCACGCCGCGCATCAGAGATGGGAGGCGGGTGCGGGCTGCCATTTGCTCCCACCCTCTCAGCTCTACTGCTGTGTCCCCGTGCCTCGTGCCTTTCTGGAAGTAAACACATCCCCTCTGCTGGCCCAGACACCCTCGGAGAGCCATGAGGTCAGTCACCTAGCGACCCACCCTCTGTGAAGAAATGGGAAGAAAAGTGGGGTAGGGAGGCAGGAGACACTCTTACCTCGCTCTGCTCTACTGCCTGGAAGGAAAGAAAGGGAGGCAGGGAACATGAGACCCAAAGGCCCCTCCCGGCCATTCCACTCATTCTGAGCCCCAGGGAATGCTTTGCCTTCGAGGTCTTGTAGCTGTCAACTTACAGACGAGCAACCGCGCCCTTGACCTTTGCCTAGGATGCAGCCCCCATCATTCCTCTTTTTTTTTTTTTGAGATGGAGTCTCACTCTGCTACCCAGTCCAGAGTGCAGTGGCGTGACCTCAGCTCACTGCAACCTCCACATCCCAGGCTCAAGCAATCATCCTGTCTCAGCCGCCCAAGTACCTGGAATTACAGGTGTGCGCCACCACATCCAGCTAATGTTTGTATTTGTAGTAGAGACAGGGTTTCACCACGTTGCCCAGACTGGTCTCAAACTCCTGACCTCAAATGATCCACCTGCCTGGGCCTCCCAAAGTGCTGGGATTACAGGTGTGAGCCACCGTGCCTGGCCCAGTCCCTAGAATCCTGACCCAGCTTCTGGGGTGGCCACCAGCTTCCCCTCCTGGGCCCGGGGCTTGCCAATGCGCCTCCTCACTCCCAAGGAAGAGGGGAAGAACCAAGAACAGCACCTTCTTACCAGAGGGCAGAAGAGCCTTCCTGCCACTTCTGGAACCAGGAGGGAGCACAGCCCCTTTGCAAGGTAGGGCTGAGCTCGCAGCCTGCCCAAGGCCTGCATGAGAACCGCTGGGCCTGACACCCAGCTCAGGCATCAGTCCATGTCACCAGAGCCACCAGCTTCCTTCTGGCCCCAAACCTGCCAGCTCCCTTCACAGCAGAAGTGGGAGGGTGGGAGAAGCAGGGGCCTGGTGGGGATGGCCCCGCAGCAGACGCCTGGCTGTGGCTGAGCTGGACCGGAGCCCTCACAGTCCCTCTCCGCATGCATCCTGCAGCCCCAACCGCAGCTTGCTGACGAGACACCATCTGGCCCAGCACACAGGCCAGGTACTGAATTTAGGGCACTGCATGACGAGACCTCCCAGAAGCTAAATCTCGGCTCTGAGAAAGAGGACATGACAAGAGGCCACGTGGAAACCCCCAGAAAGAACCCAGAATCGTTCTCTGCTTTCGCACCAAAAACCTCACACCACCTAAGGAGTTCACAGCAATGCCCGGGTTAAACACGGCCCCTTGATGTCAGGCAAACGGAGGAGACGGCTCAGCCACAATGCAGGCGCATGAAAGGCTGATGGCAGCATGCTGCCGTCACACAAAGCGCCGGACCAAAGAGGGGACTGAGCCTCTGAGCACAGAGTGGGGTGCACACATGTCCCCTCAGCTCACTCACACAGTTCCTCTCCTGTGCTCTGGAGAGGCCGAGAACCACCATGTGTGTGAGCACATGAACATGTACATGTGAATGTACACGTGTGTATGGTACCTGCATGCCCCGTGCATGGCTGTGTGCATGTGGATCTGTGCGTTGTGCATGTGTGTACATGCACGTGCGTCTATGTATCTGTGTGCCTGTGAACGTACATGCAGGCATGAACATGTGTGCATGTGCGAATGTGCCCCTGTGGGACCAGTGCAGCAGGTGTCAGGATGAGCTCCCACAGGGGTGACGTGTGTATCTACTTGGCAAGGTAAAAGCTAGAAAGGGGTGCTCATCACCAAAATAAAAGGCACAGGAAGTAGGGAACCCTTCAGGGACGGGCCTGACACCTGACCCCTCCTGGCTCCAGCTCCAGTTATCAGGATGCTTGGTGCCTCTGCAGAGAAACCGATTCCCTGCTGCAGGAGGCAGCCTGTGTGTCTCCTGTGAGGAAGGAAGGGGTTCCTGCCTTCCTCTCTTGGGGCAGCTGACACCTCTGAAAGGTCTCCCATGGAGCTGAGGTGTCGCCGAGCACACGGGCTGCACTGCCAGGGCTGCTCGCTGGTGGGGTGGGCCTGGTGGCAGATTTGCCGTGTGACCTTATCATGGGCTAAACTGTGACCGCCCCACAATTCAAAGATTGAAGTCCTAACCCCCAGGACTCTGCATGTGACTGTTTGGAAACAGTATCTCCCCATTTTTTTTCTTTGAGATAGGGTCTTGCTCTATCCCCCAGGCTAGAGTACAGTGGTGTGATCACAGCTCACTGCAACCTTGCCTCCTGGGTTCAAGTGATCCTCCCACCTCAGCCTCCTGAGTAGCTAGGAGGCCAGGTTGGTGCCACTACGCCCAGCCAATTTTTGTACTTTTTGTAGAGACGGGGTTTTGCAATGTTGCCTGGGCTTATCTGGAACACCTGGGCTCCAGCGAATCGTCTGCTTCAGCCTCTGAAAATACGGGGATTACGGGTGGGAGCCACCTAGCCCAGCCCAGAGATAGGATCTTTAAAGAGGTCATTACGGGACCTGGCTTCAGAGGGACCCCGCCTCAGAGGGACTTGGTCTCAGAGGGACCCGGTCTCAGAGAGACCCAGCCCTGCCACACGGTGGTCTTGGACTTTTGGCCTCCAGGACCGAGAGAAGAGAAATTCCTACAATTTCAGCCACTGAGTCTGGAGTCCTTTCTTGTAGCCGCCCAACCTGTGTGGAAGGCCCAGGAGCAGGCTGGGGAAGTGCTCCCCCACCCCATGCCACGCAGGAGGACCCAGGAGCCCGGACGCCCACTTAGCAAACCCTGCTAGGTGACCCTCCTCTAAGGTATAACCTCAAATCTGTGGGCCTATACCACTCTGAGGAAGCTGCTCTTGGGGTGGGCTCAAGCTTCCCTGAAAGACCTGGGGACCCTCGAACACCCAGAAGGACAGCCCCCCTTAGGTCTTGGACCCAAGCCTCAGATCCTTTACCCACCCCAAGCAAGGGCACGCGTCTACAATGACCTGTGAGGCCATTCGTGGTTCTCTGTGATTTGAGGAGGCCTCCATGATGTCTACAGCATGGGCTCTGACCGTATAATCGCCTGTGTGCAGGAAAGGGGCATCCTGAACAGCCTGTTCAAAGCCACTGTGCCTGAGAACAGGGAAGGAAGCACTGGGCATCTCCACGATCCAGGAGGAACAACACTCGCCACACCCCACCTGCACCGTCCCACAATGGGCACCACTGTCACACTGCTCACATGGCATTGGTGCCCACAAGCAGACACCCTGCTGCTTTACCTTGATGTCCATAAAGACCTTAAAACCAGACCAACGAAGGTGTTGACCATCTGCAAAAAGAGAGCTGTAATCATACACACTCACATGCACACACACACAGGCACGCACACACACATAGAAGCATGCACACACACACACAAGCACATACAGAAAGCCTGTGCTATTTGGAAAGCTGAGTTAGCCCCTGAGCTAGCGTCCCAGCCTTTCAGGACTGGTATTTCAGAGGAAGAGGCCAGGGTTCCCATATGGTCCCAGCAGTGCCTGGGTGGTGCCAGGGCAGGAGCAGGAGGGGGTCTCTATTCCTTGTGTCAGTCATCCCACCCAGACCCCTCACTGTGAGCAAAGACCTCCAGACAGGGGTCCCAGAAAATGAATTAACACAGCTTACAACATTCAATTTGTCCTGATTAACAGAATCCAGAAGAAAATTTGGGGTACTAAATTTCCATTTCTAAGTATGCAGAGTATGAAGCAAACAATTGTAATCTCAACTACTCATCACTTAGTGCTAAATCTGTCCAGCGTGACTGGGCTCACCCTCAAGTGAGCCTGCGGGAAGGACAGATGACTGGGGAGGGAGCGCTCCAGCACTGACAAATCCTCTCCCTTCGATTCAAATCCACAAACTTTAGTCAACATTTTACGATTTCATTTTAAATTCAGTTTTGAATGTCCTTAAATACAATGTCCACAATAAAGGGAATCAATTGATATAAGTAGGAAGTACTCATCTTGTTTAAATTTTTGAAATAAAAATTGTAAAATAATAAATTAGAACCTAGTAGGATTCTTTTTCAAAGCCACACTGCGTCAATATTTTCTCAAAGATGAATTCATTGCAGTGAAAGTGTTCACTGTTGAAAGAAGTCAGAAATAAACCCCATAAAGAAGGCATTTCATTCAGGAGGTTAGATGACTACTGAACGGACAGCCTCAAAAAAGCAGGAGAAAATACACACCAACCCAGCAGTACTCAGTTTGAAAATACAGGATGGACTGAGTCAGGGCTAATTTTGTAAAGCTGATTGAACTGTTAATTCATTCAAGCCCCCGGTCCCTAATGTGAGCTGTGGCTGCAGATGCGGCTGCAGGTGGGAGGTGCGGGTTGGAGGCAGAAGCAGGTGAGAGACGCAGTGCGCATGTGTGAGCTCGGCCTGTCTGACCCACGTGTGATGACCTTGGAGCGTTTCCTGGCAGTAACAAGGGCTGGCGGCCGGCGGCCGGCGCAGTTTATACACACTATACCACCTGCTGGGGCAGGCCACAGCCACCTTGAGGCCCAGGAGGGACAGGGCTCCAGCCCTGCACAGGGCACAGGAACACAGCCCATCACACCATGTCTTCCACCCGGGCAAGGAGATTGACGATCCCGAAGGTAACTCATGGCCAAGACCATGCAGCTGGATGCCAGGGAGCCAGATCTCAGCTCGGGGGTCACTAGGACCCTCTGGCATCTATGTGGGGAAACAGGGGGTAAGGGCCCAGGGCTGGATCCTTTTTACGCTCTTGCTTGCCAAATATAACGTAAATCCTGCAGGTGGTGGTCTTAAAGGGACACCTTGTCACACCAGGGCAGCAGCATCACAGTCTTGGCCAAGCTGCTGGGTGGGTGGGGGGACAGGGAGGCAGGGACTGGGAGCAGGCAGGTGGTGGGACAGATGGGAGGGTAGGCAGCATGGCCAGGCCAGAGAGGACCCGCCCCGCCCCATGGGCCCCGGAAGGGAGGGAAGCCCAGCCCAGCTCCTGCTGCCTCCCTCTACACACAGCTGAACCCAGGACATGGCTGGGCCCTAAGCTCCAGTTCCCAAGACAGACCACCCCAGGCAGCCAGCTCCCTACCCCCACACCCTACATGCTCAGCCTGGGGACTCGGGTGGGTTTGCCTCCTGGATATCAGCAGATCTCCAGGACACAGCGGCCATATGCAGACTTCAGCTGGACAGAGGCTGGAGCGTGCAGGGGTGAGGACCAGTTGTCAGAGGCCGCCCTGGGCCTCTCCTGGGCCAGCTTTCCATTAAAGCCTGTGTGGGAGCAAAATTTAGCTGCGCCATTAAGATGGCGCCGGCCCGCCTGATTACACAACAAAGATGGCGCCGAGCCGCATGTCGGCCTGGCTGTCTTTGTTGCCATATTTGGGCATGAATTGGAGCGGACTGCCGGTAGTTGCCACCCCGATGGAAGAGCACCACTCAGCCCACTTTACGTAGAGGGCGGTGATTGGGCCTGGGCGGCTACTTAAGAGCCTACAGAAGGGGAAGAAGGAGGAGAAGACGGAAGACAGCTGAACCGCTGGGGCGCCCGCAACACCCGAGCTTCCCACAATAAAGTTGTCAGAACAAGTACCTGTTGTTGTGTGCTCCTTGCCGGCCGAGGCGCGCGC